>JAMXBB010000001.1:82239278-82341322 GCA_024138015.1 Lumnitzera littorea
CCGACCCTACTGCACATACTTGTGCGTTCACCACCAGCTTAAGCCGACACCATTACCTTCAATTCAATTCCAACCACTAATAAGGTGAGCTCCTCATGCTTAGGCACTCAACCTACCCCCCCACCCCCCCTATTGTCAATAAAAAATTAATGTTTATGCTAATCCCCACTTGAAAGGGTGCTCGGAAGCCATCGAAGGATGCTAACTCAATCACTAGCACTGTCTCAACTATGTACATGCGTGGCATGTGGTCAGGTTAGACGACCTGTATTTGATCAAATTGCCTAAATTCGACTCGCTCTAAATCCGATCTTGAGTCCGACCTAAGACCCGCAGCTTTGACTTGACCTGATCCAAACTCGTACCCTAACTAATTGACTTGCGCATATTTGTAAGTCCAACCTTCCTTCAAGCTTATTTGTTGTTATTATTATTTATTTATTTATTTATATTTATTTTATTATTATTATTATTATTGTTGTTGTTGTTTGTAATCTAAGAAAAAAAAAAGAAAAGAAGAAAAAGGAAAAGAAAATGAAAAAAAAAAGAGAAAAAAGAATAGTTTAGTTTTTATTTATTTATTTATTTTAAGCATAATAGAAATAGATAATAATAATAAATAGATAATAATAATCAAATAAAAAATAATGAAAATCATTTTTATCATTTAGAAAATTGACTTTTCAAAAATAAATAAAAATAAACAAATCCTTTCAAAATTAGGACCATGTAGATTTTCTAAAAATAAAATTCAATTTAGGAGCCTTAGAAAATTTACACCAAATAAGTTAAAATAGGTAAAAACGTAAACCCAAACATTTTTCAAAAATTAAAATTAATCAACTTGCTATATTTTTTGTGAATGAACTATGGAAGTCTGATCCTGAATAGTGAGTTCGTAGGCACCAGTATGCAAGTATGAGACGACTTAAAATATGGAAAATTTTTACTTTTTATGTTTTTGTAAATAGTTATATAAATTAATTAATTTAGTCAAGTGTAAGATGATTAGTTGTTTAGATATTAAAAAGGGTATATTTGAAAAGTGAAGTTAAATTCTGAAAGTTAAAAGTGGTACCCATTTAAGGTTTAATAAATGATCCTCTAGATCTAGATCTTTGGTTTTTTAAAAAGAAATATTTTTTAAAATGGTTTAATCGATAGACCGGTAGCTAAGTTATAACTAATCTATCCAATTGGTTATAACTTAACTTCTTTTCCCGACTTTAGTCGAGTGACGACTCCAAAGTACTTTCAAAATGTAAAAGAATTGGTTTTCTTTAAGCCTTAATCAAGGGTCAATACCAAATAGGTAAGGGTTTAGTACTAATCGATTTAAAGGAGGCCCATTTTATAAAAGAACCAGGAGGTGAAAAACTAGGCTTGACAATGGATGACTACCATATAGAAGAAGGTTATCCATTCTGAAGTGGTAAGTTATATGTGCCAACCTGTTTTGCATAAGAACTGTTAGTTAGGGAAGTCTATTGATAAGAATCAGCCTGTGACTATCACGAAGCTGAAGCCGAATAAATTGTATCGAATATTAGTGGATGCCAAATGGTTAAAAGGTAGAAAGGTAAACACTCGGCATCAAGCTTATCATTTGCCAAGAAGTTGAGAGACCATACCACCAAGAACTATAGACTAAAGATCCACTCGGTATGGCATGGAGAGACTAGTGGCAATTAATTCTAGAACTTAGCAATTGTGGACCAACCTTTCAGGTATCTTAACTAAGCACTATGAGACTTCAAGTCCTCTTCCTCAAACCTAGACATCCAACTGTCGACCCCATTTAATTTAGATCCTGCTCCTTGTAAGATAGGTCGAATGACTACATGCTAACTTCTTATATTAAACATACAGTTTTTTATTATAGTGAATCTTCTTATTTATTTTATTTATGAGCCCATTCCTTAGGGTTTAAGACCTTATACATTATTTATAGCTTTACTACTAGGGTTTTAGAACCTGCTATAAATAGCAACATTTGTAAGAATATCAAGGGAGGGAGTAAGAATATAAAGTATGATTACACTTGGAACTTTCCCTTTTCGAGTAGGGTTATACTTGAGCTCTTAGAGCTTACAATTGCCAGATTACCGAGTATTGGATAACTCTTTAATCTTTCATGCGTTCTTATCAATCCTTACCCTAATGTTGTGGTGAAACCCCTCATTTGAACCGGTTAATGAGTTGCATCTAACCTTCATTTGAATCTTTATTGACATTTAGTGTTCATAAGTCATATTGAACCCTATTTCTAACTCAAACCCTTGATTGTGTTTGTGTCTTAGCGAGTGATATCCATACACATTCACTGTCAAAACCCCTATTTTACCTTTTTACTCCTTGTTCTCATTAGAACCCAGATTGCCTTATTCTCAGTTCGAGACTCATTACATATCATCTTGGTATCAGAGCTATGGGGAAACATGTGTACAGTATTCTTCAAAGTTTGTTTCGCCACTTGAACATCTGTTTGTTATCATTCTATAGTGTAGTATGTTATTCGTATTTTTAGTAGTCGTAGTATTGTGCTGTTGAGATAAGTAATAGTAATTTTAGTAGTTGATTCTAATTGTTGTGAAAGCGTTTGTTAGTAAGAAGAAGCTACTAAAGCCAAGTAGTTGTCATTTCTAGGTTACTACAGTTCAAATTTTCTCTAAAAGTTACTCTATGGACAAGAATGTTTGAAGATAATGTTAATAATAGTGGTGATAGTCCTCGCAGAAGTTTGAGGCAATGTATTGATAACTTGGAATATCGGATTCATAATCTTACCGATTCTATCTAAGAGCTTACTAGTTTAGTCAGAGGCCATAGACTTGTAGGTTCAGGTGAAAGAAGGGAATGAATAGCCACTAGTAGAAGTGGCTCTAATGACCTTAATAATGATGAGCGATAGCCGAGAAAAGAAAACTAACTAATGCCGAGAAGAAGAAATGACAAGAATGTTGACTTTGAGGCAAATCAAGGAAACCGAAGAAGAGAGCCAAGGCTAAGAAGAAATATGGCAGAGCAGAGCTTCAGTAGAAGTGGTCGATCTGAGGTGAACCGCCAAGCTCAAAATGCTAGGGATGGCCCTTGAACACCTGGTTAAGGATTTGATAATATAAAGCTTTAGCTACCGACTTTTAATAGAAGTTGCTAACCTAAAGAGTTCCTTGATTGGATTCCTTAAGTCCAAAAGTTGTTTGAGTACTATGAGTGTGATGAGCAAACAAAGGTTAAGTTGGCTTCATTAGCCCTTATTGAATAAGCAAGTCTTTGGTAGGATAAAATGGTTGTTAAGCGAGATGTTGAAGGAGAAGAGCTGATAAGGACTTAGATGCATATAAAACGTTTGATGAATCAGCGCTTTGTCTCGACTTACTTTAAGAAAGAGATGCTCCATGCCTCCTAACAACAAAGGCAAAGCCAAAATACTATTAAAGAGTACTTGCAACAGTTTGAGACCTTGATGACAAGATGTGAGATTACCGAGCTACAGGACCACACTATTGTTAGGTTCTTAAGTGGACTCCGAGATGACATTGCTGACATAGTTAAACTCCAACTGTTCAATTCATTGGATGAGCTAATCAACCTAGCCTTGAGTGTAAAGTGTCAAAGGATGAAGAGGCACCAAAAGCCGACTAATCGACCTTAACAAATCCCTCAAACTTGAGAAGTATGTTGAGAGAAGGCTAGAGAAGAAGATGGAGAAAGGTAAGTCTAATAGACTTAATCATGCCTAAACAAAGAGGGTTAAGGGAGAAAAGGCACTTGGCAACAAGGCTCAAGAAGTAAAGCATTTTAAATGCTTAGGCTATGGACATATTGCATCTTAATGTCTAAATAAGAGGGTCATGGTCTTGAAAGATGAAGGACCCAATGCTTAAGTAGAAAGTCAGAGTGATAAGAGCTTAGGAGACAAATTGATAAAAGAAGATGTTTATGCTAAAAATTTAGATGAACTCTTATCCTTGACGAGCTAATGAATTGACTTGAAAGCAAATCCCGAACAAAGGAAAAATTTATTTCATATTCGATGTTTGGTGAATGGGAAGACCTGCTCCCTAGTTGTTGATGGATGTAACTGGACCAACATTGTTTCTATTGAGTTAATGTAAAAGATGAGGTTATTGACTTACCTACACCCCTAACCTTATGGATTGAAGTGGTTTAATGACAAGGGTATGGTCTATATACATAAAAGAGCTTGAATAGCATTCAAGGCTGGACAACATGAGGATAAGATTGACTTTGACGTTGTGCATATGAATATAGCAAATTTACTTCTTGGCCGACCTTGGGAGTATGATCAAAAAGTGGTACATGATGGTTTCTTCAGCACTTACACAATTTGGAAGGATGAAAAGAGCTATTGCTTAACCTCCATGAGCGTTGAGGAAATCAAGGGACATTCAGTACCTATGGTGAAGAGAAAGGGGAAGAGAAATTTGCTTAGCATTCAATCCGGTACACATTGTCTAAAGTCAAGGATGACTTTCTTTTAGCCCCGTGGCAATGATAGGAATCAACCTATGACTATCTCAAAGCTAAAAGCCTTACAGTTTATGCCAAGTATTAGCAAATGCCAAATGGCCAAGAGGTAGAAAGGCAAACACTCGGCATCAAGCCTATTGTCTATCTAGAAGCCAAGGGACCATACTACTAAGAACTACAGGCCAAAGATCCACTCGATACGGCATGGAGAGACTAATGCTAACTAATTCTCAAACTTAGCAATTGTAGACCGACCTTTTAGGTATCTCGACCAAACACTATGAGACTTTAGGAACTCTTCCTCGAACTTAGACATCCAACTGCTAACCCCATCGAGTTTGGATCCTACTCTTTCTAAGATAGGCCGAATGACTACATGTTAACTTCTTATGTTAAATGCATAGTTTTGTATTATAGTGAATATTCTTCTTTATTTTATTTATAGGCCCATTCTTTAGGATTTAAGGTCTAGTACATTATTTACATCCTTGCCACTAGGGTTTTAGCCCCTGCTATAAATAGCAACATTTGTAAGAATATCAAGGGAGAGAATGAGAATATACAGTATGATTACACTTGGAACTTCCCCCTTTGGAGTAAGGTTATACTTGAGCTCTTAAAGCTTGCAATTACTAGATTATTGAGTATTGGATAACTCCTTAATCTTTTGTGCATTCTTATCAATCTTAACCCTAAGGTTGTAGTGAACCCCCTCGTTTGAGTCGGTTAGTGAGTTACATCTAACCCTTATATGAATCTCGAGTGACATTTAGTGTTCGTGAGCATAATGAACCTTATTTTGAACTAAAACCCCTGATTATGTTTGTTTCTTTGTGTATAATATCCATACACATTTACTGCCAAAACTCCCATTTTACCTTTTTTCTCCTTGTTCTCATTCAAACCCATAATGCCTAATTTTTGGTTCATGACTTGCTGTATATCATCCATGGTAGAGGACTCTCTAACCATTTTTAAGAGAAAAGAACGTATGAGTTATTGAGTGGAAGCTTCTTTTGGTTGAAGATGAAGTGAAATGTGCATCAAATTATTGAGAGCTATGCTACTTGTAAGAGAGCTAAATGCTAAGCTAAACATGGGAAAGCAATGCCTTTGCCTTTCTTGAACCGACCTTAGATTTAGTTAAGCATGGACTTTGTTTTCAGATTGCCAAAACTGCCCGAGGCAAAGATTCTTTGATGGTCATCATGGATAGATTTAGTAAGATGACACACTTTGTGCCCTACTCTAAAAGTAACAATACTTTAGCTATTACTTTTCTATTTTTGTAGGAAAATTGTTTAACTACAAAATGTGCTAGAAGGTGTAGCATCAAACATAGATCTAAAGTTTTTGAGCCATTTTTAGCAGACTCTTTAACATCGTTTGGGGACTAAACTACTCTTCAGTACTTCACGTCATCTCTAAACCAATAGCCAAATCAAGGTAGTCAATTATACTATAGAATCAATACTCTGAGTTGCAATGGGGATGAACTTGGCTGATTAGGATGTTTGTTTACTTATGGTAGAATTTGCTTACAACCACACGATACATGATACCACCAAACAAACACCTTTTAAAGAAGTCTATGGCTTGAATCCAGAGCTACCCCTTGATCCTACCTCGGCACCTATGCTTAAGTAAGAAGACCTTAATGCAAGAGCCCAAGCATAGTCTCTACAACAAATCTATGAGAAAGTTACCTAATAAATTGACCAAGCTGCCAAGAGGATGAAAGAAAAGAGTAAAGAGAAGAAGTTAATATGATTTTAGGCCGAAGATTTGGTATGGCTACATTTGACCAAGGAGAGGCTTTCGAACATGAGAAAGGATAAGTTGGTTGCTCCTTTTTTATTGGATGGGAATGAATGAAGAATATTAAGTCATCCCATATCAAATATGAAACTTTAGTTCTTCCTAGAATTTGTACTACTTTTTAATACATATAAAATTAAACTGTAGATCATACCAATCAAATTACTTCTTTTCAATTTTAATAGAAATGAAAATTTTAGTGAAAATAAAAATATCACTAAAAAGAAAAAGGGTTAAAGGTCCCTTTAGAATACTGCAAAAGATCAATAACAGTACCTATCAACTGGAATTACCAAAAGACTATAGAGTTTCTAACATCTTTAACATTGTTGACCTCAACCTATTATCTTGAAGGAGAATTAACCGAAGACCAGTCAAATTTAATCCCAAATCTAAATCAACTTGGAGGGAATGATGTGATGCGTCTCTAAGGTTTGGTACATGGAGAGGCACCACAAAGAGATGAACCGAAAGAAAACAAAGAAAGGCTAGCAAAAGGTTGGGCAGCTATCGAATGGATATGATGCACCACTCGAGCCTACTCGGCCTATAATTCACTGGATATGACACATCGGTCTAAATTAAAGGGTCACTCGCCACTATTCTTTGTTAAATGGAATAAATAAGAGTTGTAAGATAACGAAAACACTGGGATTGCTCAAAGGGAAATGAATTCCGATATTAATGAGTTATGTCTACATATAATTAGTGGGGGTTTATATACCTATCCACTAAGGTTACTTTATATGTAAGAAAAGACAAAAAGGCGTATCCTTATAATTAAGTTATATAATATATACTAAAAGGGGTAAAAGAGACAAAGAAAATTCAGTACAAAAAAATAAAAAATCCTTCTAGTGGTGCTATAGATAGTTCAATTGTACGTGAACTCCACAATAGGTAGACACAAATCCCAATCCCTCAAGTTCTTTCCTATAGTAGCTCTGACTAAACTGCTTAGTATCCTATTCACCACTTTAGTATGGCCATTAGTCTAAAGGTAGCTACTAAAGTTGAATATAAGTTTAGTACTAAGTCTTCTCTAAAGGGTCTTCAAAAAATAGCTCAAGAATTTTGTGCCTCAATTTGAAAAAATAGTCTTTAGCACTACTTGTAATCAAATAACTTCCTACAAAAACAAATCAACAATATCTAAAGTATTGTTAATTCGATGGCATGAAATTTTGTGTGCCATTTTACTGAAGTAGTCCAGTATAACAAATATAAAATCTTTCCTTTTGGATGTTTGTAGTAACCTTAGGATAAAGTCTATACTAAGGTCAGCCCAAGGTAAAGTTAGCGTCAGCAAGGGCATGTATTCTCCACAGGGCTCTCTTTTGCCTTTAGTTTGTTTGCACACCTCACAACTATCAACTACTTTATGGACATCCTTGGCCAAACTAGGTTAATAAAAGTTTTCTTTCAATAAATTGGTTATTTTGGTCTCTCCGAAATGACCAGATAATCCACTACTATGAGCTTCTCTAACTAACAGCTCACATGGAATAGTGGTTTACACAACCTTCTTTCCTTGATGAGATAGCCATCCTTGATACAATATCCCTTAATAGTAATTCCAACTTTGCACTGCTCTATGATAGGGCCAAAATGAGGATCATGAGTGTACTGCTCAATAATGAGTGAGAATCCTAATAATTTTGTTTGTAAAGTGGTCAACAAGGTTTGCCAATACGACAAAGCATTGATAACCACATTTGTGCTTCCTTTCTTTTGTTAGATGATGTACGGGAACCCTTCCATAAACTTTAGCCACTTGGCTTGTTTTTTTAAGAGCTTATTCTAACTCTTAAGATGCTTCAAAGACTTATGGTCTATATAAATAACAAATTTCTCGTGGTAGTAAATAGTGCTGCCAGATAGTAAGAGCTCGGTAAAGAGAATATAACTCTTTCTCGTATATAGAGTAGTTTAGGGTAGCACCACTAAGCTTTTTATTGTAGCGAGTGATAGGTTATCGCTCCTGCATTAGGACAGCACCAATTCCAACTCCCAGTGCATCACATTCTAATTTGAAAGGCTTGTCAAAATCTAGTAGTGATAGGACAGGTGCCAAAATGAGCTTCTCCTTGATTTCTCTAAAGCTCTATTCAACTTAGTTGTTCCATTTGAATCCTTTACTCTTCTTTGTTAGCTCGATCAAGGAGGCGACTATGGTACTAAAGTTCTTAATAAATCGCCTAAAAAATGAAGGTAAGCTATGAAAACTTCAGACCTCAATGACATTCTTTGGCATTAGCTACTCTAGATCAGCTTCGATCTTCTCCTCATTTACTCAGACTCCTTCCCTTAACACTAAAAAACTAAGAAAAATCACTTTATTTTGGTAGAACATACATTTCTTCAAATTCCCATTCAACTTTTCGGTTAGCAAAATGTCAAATACTGCTCGGAGATGTTAAACATAGTTATTCAAGTCAATACTGTATACCAATATGTCATTAAAGTACACAACCACACATCTTCCGATCAGAGTGCACATCACATGGTTCATTAACCTCATGAATGTGCTTAGCACATTAGTAAGTCCGAATCACATAACCAACCATTCATAGAGTCCATGCCTAGTCTTGAAAGCAATCTTCCAGTCATCACCTAATCTCATGCGAATTTGGTGATAGCCATTTTGTAGATCAATCTTTGAAAATATTTTGGCACCATAGAGTTCATCCAACATGTCATTAAGCCTCAGTATTGGATATCTGTATACAGTAATTCGGTTGATTGCTTGGCTATTGATGCACATACGCTATGAACCATCCTTCTTTAGGACGAGTAGAGCTAGTACTATATAAGGGCTTATGCTTTCTCTCACATATCCTTACTTTCTAAGCTCATCCACCTATCTTTTCAGCTTAGTAGCCTGCTCTAGGTTCATTCTATATACAGGTCGGTTTGGCAGGGTAGTACTTAGCTATAGATCAATGCAATGCTCTATACCTCAAACTAGGGGTAGTCCTTTAGGCAGTTCCTTAGGAAACAGGTTGGAAAATTTATCAATTAACCTTCGGATTTCATCTGGAACATCCTTCAGATCTCTCATCTCTAGCAATCTTCTTACTAATAAGAACATAGGCTCATTGGCTTTTTCAGTAGCTTGAAGCTCTCTTTGGCTCATTACTAGGGCTTTCTTCTTACTTACCCAAGTGTATTGATTATGGGTCTCATTTACTTGGGATAAGGTCATAGGTTATAGCATGATCTTCTTCCTATTCTTAGCAAAAGCATAGGTGTTCTTATGTCCATCGTAAGTACTACGTCAATCAAACAACTAAGGTCGTCTAAGCAATAGATGTGAAGCTCCCATAGGGACGACATCATAAACTTCTTTGTCTATGTATGCGTTTCCAACATTGAATGATACGGTCACTTATTCAGTTACATGTAAAGTACCCTTATCATGAAGCTAATGTAGCTTTTAAGGTTAGGGATGCTTTTAGGTCTACAGACCCAACCTCTACACAAAAGATTATACTACTACATTAGTACAACTTCCTCCATTTACTGTAATTGTATACAACTATCTTTTGATGGCACACTTGGTATGGAATAAATTTTCTCTCTAGTCTTCCTCGGAGTTCAATAGGGAACTTAGTACTTGCCTTAGCACTAAGGTCATTACTTATCCTTGGTTAGCATAAACATAGGTTTCCTCTTCCTCCTTGGCTTTGGCCTTTCCAACATCCTTTTCCTCCTCAAGCTTACTCTCATCAATGCTGTCCACTACATCTCCTTGGAGCACTATGACACTTCAATTTAAGCACTTGGTAACAATATGTCTGAAACCTAGGCACTTGGAGCACTTTACCTCACTGGTCTTTTGTCCGAAGGTCTACCCCTTCACATATCTCCTTGGGGTCAATCTAACCTCAATTCAACCTAGCTGACCAGCTCAACCCTATTAGCCTAATCAGCTATCACTACGTCGATCATCCTCTTCCTCAGTTGGGTATGGCCTCCTTAGTTTAGCTGGGACAATTTGGTACGAAATAGTAGCTTGAGAGAATGTTAGCCCAGATTGACTCGAAGCATTTCTCCTCTACTTTTCGATCCTCTACGCAATCTTAATTACCTCGTCTAAGGTATAAAACCTCTACACTTCCATAACATTGCGAATCTCATACATAAGTCTAGAAATGAACCTCGATATAGTATGAGCCTCTGGTTCTTCTACGCCGACTTAGATCATTAGCATCTGGAACTCTCTCACATAGTCATCAACAAATCAGCCTCCTTAGTGAAGTTCCTACAACCTTGCAAATGTATCTTGTAAGTATGTCTCGAGCATGAATCTACCCCTCAATAACCTCTTCATTTCATCTTAAGTTCTCATACCTCGTCTTCTATCCCTTGTTCTAGCTACATTCAGATTTTTCTACACATAGTAACGTACTCAGAGAACTTAAGTGTAGCAAGTTGGACCTTCACAGCTTCGATGTATCTATAATAGTCAAACACCTTTTCTACCTTCTCTTCCCACTCCAAATATTCATTAGCATCTCCATTTCCATTGAAGGGTAGGATTTGGACCTTAACATTGTCTAGTCCTTGAGGAGCTCAGGGTTCTCACTCTTATACTCGGTAATAACCAGTTTCTTCTTGTTCCTCTCCATACTCATCAACATCAATCTCCTCATCATCTTCCTCAATCTCCTCTAACTCCAATTTTCATCAAGTAGCTCAGTTTGTAACTCCTCCAGCTTGCTATGGTTGAACTGGGTGATTGGCTTAGCTACCTTAGCCATAACCTCTCCCTTGAATATTTTCAGGTAGTTTGTACAGTGGCATACCTTGGGGTCGTTGCCTATTAACTTACATTGCTATGACTAGACTCTCAACAAGGTTAGTAAGCTTATTAAGTTTGTCATTAACTAACCTAGTAGTGTTACTTCCATTATGACTACAACTAAGTTAAGCGCTACTACTCTAGTCTCCAATAAAACCTTGAATACTAGAGTTTGACATCATATAATAACTTTAAACAAATCAACAACACAATATACAGGAAAACAATGCTATCGTACTACTCAAAACTTCGATTAGTACACTAACAATTTTAATACCCAATAATCACTTGCTTAGTGAAAAACAAAGTAAGTACAAAGTAACAATGAAACCACACAAATCATCACTACATAGTTTACACATCAAACTTACTCCATATGAACATATTGTAGCAACTATGGAAGTAATACAATAGCTACTAATAGCAAAGCGAACCAAACTTCACTACAACTTCACATACTCCTTCTAAAACCATACTTTGATACCAACGAAGCTGATAGGTCTCCAAGGTCTAACATACGGAGAGATACCACAACGAGGCAAATTGAAAGAAAATAAAGAAAGGCTAGCAAAAGTCCAAGCAACTATCAAATGGATATGATACACTACTTGATCTTACTCTGCCTACAATTCACCAGATATGACGTATTGATTTGAACTGAAGGGTTACTTGCCACTACTCCTTACTAAAGAGAATAGATAAGAGATGTAAGATAACGAGAACACTAGGGTTACTCAAAGGGAAATGAATTCTAATATTGATTAGTTATGTCTACATACAAATAAGTGAGGGTTTATATACCCGTTCACTAGGGTTACTTTATATATAGGAAAAGACAAAAAGGGGCATCCTTACAATTAAGTTACATAATATATACTAAAAAGAGTAAAAGAGATAAAGAATATTCAATACAGAAAAGTAAAGAATCCTTTTAAAATGTTGTACCAAAAGATACTTGTCACGTAGTAGTTGGAAGTTAGAAATATGGTATAAGTGAGTGAAAGAGAGAAAAGAATTTACAATCAGGGGCCAAGTTGATCTATATCAGGATGGTAGCCACTCGGTCCTTCTTTAGAGAAGTCAACTTGAGTTAGGATTAGATGTCTATGGTCGGCTCATGAACTTGGCTCGACTAGTCTTAGTCTATCTTATGGGAATAAGCAAAGCTATTGGGTAAGAGTAAGTCTAGTATACATAAGGGTCTAACAATTGGATTGGCAAAAAATTACATTCAAGTAGGAATCCCCATCTTAGACAAAGCCTCGAGCTAGTACTTTCCTCATAAATCATTAGAGTCCTTAAGCTTGGCTATGTGTGATCATTCCTAAGGGTTGATTCTTATCATGATGGGAATCGAACTACTAAACCTTTAACCCGAGCCTAAGATCAAGGTCTTAAGGGATTAACAAAGTGAACTCTCCTGTTCAAACTAACTTATGTTGAGGTTAAGTTGATTCTCGTTGTCGACCAACTTCATATGCCGAGCCAAGTAACTCCTCATTTGTTAGTAATAATGTGTCGACCTAAGATATATTCCCATGACAACTCAAACCCCTTACACGTCTACTTAGCCATGACCATACTAACCAACAGATCAGTAATACTAGTATCGAAAACCCTAGAGCACATCCATACTAACATCTTCTCAAAAGGATCCCCATGTCTACTCGGTACCTTTGCTTTGCAATGAATACATTGACTATACTATTTGCTTATTTCTACCAAAAAAGCCCCAATGACCGAATGCTACGTATCAAACCCACATGAAAGGATTATACTGCAATAATCATCATGTTCTTTGAATTTCCATTTGTACCCTTTTTATTATTCCTTGTACATTACTTATTTAGGCAATACCCTTTTTTGTCTTTTCCATTTAAGGTAGGTTACCATAACTTTTTCGATATAAATACCTTTTGTAATATGTAGCCACAAGAATCATCTTACTCCTGATATTGAATATACTTCTCTTTTGTGAGCATTGCTCTCTATTGCTTGCTTGATTATGTTACTATTATTTTAACCCTTAAGTAAGGCTAGGTGGTAAGTACCCTCATTAGATCAGCTTGTGGTCACATTGAGTTGAGCCGTAAGTCCTTAGAGTTTCCTTAGTGTATCATATTTTTGGAATCATTCATGGTTTACTTGTTGTTTCCTTAGTTTCTTGTGCAATGTCTACCCCTGTTTTCAAGCTTAGACCAACATTGGTACGTTTGCCTTTGTCTGCTCTCAATATGGTGTATCAGTAATTGATCACCTTACTTGAGTTGCCACTGAGCTTAAATAGAAAGGCTGAGGAAGAAAATTCAAAGAGTTCTAGCCAGATAACCTAGTTTAGATTCACTTAAGTAAGAACTAGTTTCTAAGCTTGAAGAGGAATGAGTTGTCACCCCAAGGGGATAATCCTTTCTTAAGACTTGAGAATTTTAACTAAAATGCCTATAAGGTTGGCCTCCCAAAGGGATATGGGGTATTAGATTCCTTCAACTTTGCTGATTTATGCTTGTTTATCCTTGAGGATGTTTGGGATGAGACCCAATCGGATTTGATCCAATTCCTTTATTTCATGGAGGGGATGATAGGAATTAACTTTAAGGCCCTTAAACTGATTCCTAAGCTTGTAGAATAGCTACCTCAGCCTACCTTGCTATTTCCCAACAATTCACTAAATAGGAAGCAAAGATCTTGAAGATGTTTAAGCTACTAGAGTACCCGACCTCCTACTAACACTTCACTATCTCTCAAGTAAAGTAGAAAGACCTCTTAACCAACCCGAACAACTCAACCAATCATACCATCAACTCTAGTGAGTTTTTTCCAACCTCCTTATGCTAACATCCAAGTTGTTTGAAGATAGTTGACCTACAAGACTTCTATATAGATTCTATTATTTCTTTTTAAGAGAGCTACCATTCTCTATCCGACCTGCAGCCTTAATGCAACCTAAAATTGTATTATTCAAGGTGCATATTCCTTTTTGTTTTATCTCATTTTGCCCCTTTTGTAAAGATTGAGGTTACTTCTTTAAGTAAGGATACTTTTGTATTTTCTATTTGGATTATTACCCTAATTATTTTATATACAATAGGCCACTTTTGTTCTTTTTTTGGAATTACATTAATGAAAATTTACCTTCATCTTTATCTTATTCTTGCTCTTGCATAGCTTAACTATCCAAGCTTAAGCTTCACTTTTATCTATTCCCTTAAGCAAGAAATAGTGACAAAAGACCTTAGATTAATATCTATGCATCATATCAAATACAAGTATTGTTTTGTATGTAGTGTGTTTGATCTGCTTAAACTATGTATATAAAAATATTGTGAATACTTCAGCAAGTATACTAGGTCAGAATCAAGTAATAAAGAGTGAATAAGGTTTTCAATCCCTCGAGGACTATTAAATTACTAAACCTATGATAGCTCTTATCAACATTTATGTAATCAAGATTGAATTGTGAATTAACTAATCTAATAATTACCCTAAAACTATTGAAAAGAAAATTACGATAAAATATTTAAAACAAAGCAATCAATTGAGAATGTGGGAAGAACAAAATCTACCCTAGTTGTGCAAATCAAATTGTCATTATGTTATATAGATTACTAGCTATAAGATCATTTAAGTGAAATTATCATACCATAAAATTAAGGAATTAAACTTCTAATTAATTAGTCAGCTCCTATATCTCTAATTAATAGTGGACTCTAAATTATAATTATATACCTCTTGATGTTATGATCGTCTAATGCTCTAAATTAACTATCCCTAATGTCTTAGTGAATAATTAACTTGAAACATCGCATTAATCCCTAGATAATTTCTAATTAACCTAATTAACACTGCTCTTGCATTAGCTAATCAGTTTAATCAAGAATCTCTAACAAACCCTATATCAACTCCCATATCAATAGTGTTTCTATTAATTATAATCAATAGATAATTATAATCAAAATCATAGAAATTGCAATCATAATTCATTCATACATCTATTAACCCTATAACATGAATACATTTATCATCTCGGCTATCTAAGGTTTCATCAATTCTCACAAATAAAACTTAGCCAGCTATGGAAATTAAAACAAAAGCATAGATAATAACTGAATTTGCAAAGAAGTTCATGATTAAAAGTAAAAACAAATCACAAAATTGCATAAATAGAAATAGAATAAAGATCACCAATTCTATAATTAAGATGAATTAACTTCAATTGCACTCCAAAGATGATTTCTACAGCAAAAGCAAAGTCTTCTCAACGATCTAAGAAATTCTAAAGAAAAACTCCTCAAAAGTAACTCCTCACTGTGTCTAAGACTCTCTCTTGGTTAAAAGAAGATGAAAAGTCCCCTAAACTATCAATCATACGCCTATTTATAGAGAAAACTAGAGTTTTCTATCAAATGGACGTCGTCTTCCTAAAGGCCAGCCATGAAGGCCGACGGTGTAAAATTGTAAAGCCGCCAAGGTAAAGTGTAGGCTGGCCGAAAGCCAGCTACCTTCATTTTTAAAGTGTTGTGGCTCACTTTGGGCATCATTTGTTTGCATAAAACTCTTCTAAATTGATTGTATTTCCACTCTGAATCTTGTAAGACCTAAAATGTCCAAATGAGAATACTTACGTACCATTTCTTAATGATTTCTATAAAATCAATAATTAGTTTAACCAAATTTGTATACTAAAATATAAGTAAAATATGCCTTTATTAGTGTTACATCTACGAAACTAGTGTATGACTTTTTCTTTACTTCTTTTTTACCACTAACATTATTTTAGGCCATGGGTTGACTCTGATTTTCCCCTCATGCTCATGTTCACTCAGCGTAGCACATCATTTAGAGTTCAAATTGTTAGGAGGGTATATGAAATTTTTTTGAGCTCTTCTTAAGCTTAACAAAGTTGGTTGACTTTCAATTGGATGACATGCTTTACCTCCTACTAAGATGTTGTTGATTTTGTTTTCTATGGACATTGTCAAAAGTTGTTTCTTTAATTTAGTGAATTTTGATGCAAAGAACTTAGTGCACTAAAGATTCAAATTACAAGTGCTTATGAATAGTATATGACATGCCTCAAGAGAGGTAAGGTCATAATAGTCTCGTATATATACTAGCCTATGATTGGAACTAATTGCTTAACTACTATCATAAACATGGTATATGCAAGATACGCATGACTAGGTTACTTTGAATCATCTCCAATTCAATGACTATGGTTAGTTAAGAAATATTTATATAATATAATATATATTTACATATATTTTATAAATAAGACTTGTAATGAAATTTTGAGTTTTTATTGCATACCAAATTATGAATCAAATAAGTTACTTAGGAAGCCCAATTGACTCCAAAATGAAAAATAGAAGTAGGACTTTAGTTTAAATTACTATTCCTTCAAACCCTTGTACCTATCTTCTTTATGCTTGAAGGTTGACTAGTTGTGGTATATTTACTAGAACCCACATAAGAAGTTTATTAGGATGTAAAACCATTGCTCAGTGAGGGAACGAAAATAGAAGCACATACAGCACAACTAAGTGAGTAGGGTTACCAATCTATCTATTTGATGCAATAAATAGAACAAATGTCATCCCATAACATTGTTCAGTCCATCGTGATTAAAAGAAAATTGCATCTATTCTAATTTAAGTTGAGGAGTTCTCAATATAATGTAACAGCTTATAGCCAAACCTAAACTTATGCAATTGAGACTTGACTTCTCCTATAACTAACTTTGAACAAGTGCTCTCAACTTTATTGTTACCACCTCTTCTATCACTTAGTTCAACTCAAAAGAGACTATTTCAGCTATTTAGTCATGACCTCCTCTCTTGTCATTTAGTTTGACTAAGGGAAGGGAAGAGACTATTTTAGCTCTCTTTTAAAAGAGTTTAAATTTGGGCAAGTAATCCTAATTGTTTCTCAAATGGGTTACAATGTATGTTTTGGCTAAAGTTTAGGTTGAAGTTTAGCTTGGTTCATTTATGGATTGATCAATCAGTTACAGACATTCAATTAAAGAGTATAACATTACAAGATAAACATAACTAGAAGCTTATTTAACATAATAATAGAGTAGTACCCAAAGACACACATGGCATGTGTACATCCAACTACCTACAATCACAAATTAGTGTACACTTTTGCCTCTAGGTACTATAAAATAATACTCCATAATGCGATCGAGCATTGATCACACTTACCTCAAATTTCAGATGCTTAGTCTAGTTGCAAATGTCAAGATTTACTTCATGGAAGGCCCTTATATTGTGGTTAATATTTTTAGCATTATACAAGTTATGGAAACTCTAATTATTATTCTTTGTGATAAGTTTATTATTCTTAAATTAGTAAGTTTCTTACACCTAGGTATTATAGAGTTAGAGCCATTTCCTTAGAGAGTTTCGTATGTTAGCTACAATCAAACCTACCCTCTATGTTGGTTTAATTATAGAGTTCTTAACTAAAGAACCCTTAGACTTACCCTCTAGGTTAATTTAAGTGTAGAGTTCTTGTCCGAGGACCTTTTGACTTGACTATACTCCTAATGATCTAGCAAAATTTTCTAGATTTTGGCCAACAAACCATCACCAGCAAACTAGATTAATATACAAC
Organism: Lumnitzera littorea; assembly: GCA_024138015.1. NCBI lineage: Eukaryota > Viridiplantae > Streptophyta > Magnoliopsida > Myrtales > Combretaceae > Lumnitzera > Lumnitzera littorea. Next base: position 82,257,013 of record JAMXBB010000001.1, read on the forward strand.
ATTAGATACTCCTTTTCCACTCAAATCAACATGGTTAGGCTGTGATTTCAATTGCTTAAGTATAAATGATCCCAATTGCATCATTTCAACCAATTATTGTAACATTTTCAACCTAACTCAACATACCAAGAAATCATCATCACCCTTTAAGTCCTAATTATGAAAAACTTCAAAAGCACACCTTATCCAACATTTCAATTTAACAAATTCAATATATACACAACTGAAAAGTTAGTGGTTTCGACTCCGAAAACTCATTTAATTACATAATTAGCTACTTTTATTGACAAAAATGTAGTTCAATTCCACTATACATTACCAAAATATACCACAATTAATTGAAGATAAGCATCCATATTAATTTCTTTGAAAAATCAATAAATTCTTAAAATTGTAGCTTAAGAGTCTTCTAAAACAAAAAATTAGTACAAATTAAATAAGTTGCCACGAAAATTTTTTAACTTAATAATAAACTAGATATTATAAGTAGTCTATAGTAAAATTTTAAGATTGAAACAAGATAATTTAGGTTTGAAAAATCTTCTTAATAGCGCACTTTCTAAGAGCAATATATAAAACCAACAAATTTCGTTGAAATAAGACTTCTAGGTAAAAGAACAAACAAAATAACCTAAAAAATACACTTTTCTAGAATTTTCTCGCATAATTTAGATTTTTAGAGTTTAATTGAAAATGGGAAGAGAATCGAACACTCACTAGCATAACTGTACTTGCTTACCATTAGTGCCAAGGGTATATTAGAAAGGTTAGATAGGCAATACTCCTTTCCAGCTTTTGCTTCATTGTCATAATAGTAGTGGTAGTAGCATGGTGATGGTGGAATGGCAGTGCAATGGTGGTCATGGTGCACTAAAGGTAGTATTACTATCTATTGAAATAGTGGCAACAATGGTATACGATGGTTATAGCATAGAAATGGGGATGGTGATGCTATAAGATTGAAAGCTCTAAAAACCAATTATGACCAAGAGTGTTTTAGTTAAATTCTTCAATTTTTTGCTATGCAAAACAAAAGTTGTACTAGATATTTTCTTTTTTGTCTCTTAGTACCCTACAAACCAAGAGATCAGTCTCATTTGGTTCTGAGACATGTACCATTATTCTTGTCTAATATGAAATCTTTTTGTTGTTGTATATTCTGAATTTGTTTAGATTGTAGCTTTAGAGTTCTATGTTATACTATATATCTATAACACTAATAAGAGAATAAGGCAACTATAATATCTTCTCAAAAGATATATTAATGTTATGAATAAATAATAAAAGTATGAGGAGTTGCAATTAAAGAAGTTATTTGAGAAGGAGATGGTTTTGGAAAAGTAGTGGAGATCTTAGTTGAGATTTGAAGTTGTATGGACGATTTTATCTGCTTCTTATTGATAAAGGATAACTATCACATAAAGGAAAACCATAACTTTTTTGGATAGTTTAATTGAGATTTACTTATTGAATGATTTATCATTTCTTAAAGTCTCATAATATGGGTGCATAGCGTCCAACTTATGATATCAAAGTTGGAATTGTTGTAGTGTCTTTGGAGATTATTATGGTAACTAATGAAAAATGCACCTACATTGCATATATATGGTTTAAATGTAAATTGTTTTGAAAGTACCAAAAATAATTAATGACAGCCAATTGCCCTTAAAAATACAATTAATAATGTTCAAAATGTGGGATAATGCAATTAATGATCCTTAAAAGTGGGCAGTTAGGTGGTTAAACTAAAAATAATTAAGAAAAAATAATCATTTTTTGGGTTTATTTGTGATATATATATGTTTTCATAAGGGTAAGAGATGTTTGCTTTGTATAGCATAAAGGATATCTTTTTTTTTTCTTTCTCAAAGAAGATTGCGCATTCTTTTTAGCCAACAAGGATTATAGGTTCGAATTGCTAATGTAAGTTTTGCTATAGCCAAAATCTTATAGCAATTTTCTAACAATTTTCTTTAAGATTTTATACAATTATTTTCTAAGTTGTTAAGGTAAAGTAGATGATGTAGTGACATAATGTGGGTGCACTAGTGTATGGTTAATGAATTGATGAAATATTTTTAAAATGCAAAAAATAATACGCCAAAAACACCATACATATATGTATATATATGTATATGTGTATATATAAATACTAGTAAATCATGCACTTGTAATGTGTATTGTATTTTCTTTGGCATCAAATGTCGTACGGTTTTATCCCTTAATATATATATTTCCCAAGAGATTACCCATCTTAAAATTAACCTAACTTGACTACGTCTACCTTTGTAGTTCTAATGTACTCTAAGTTGCTACACTAAAAAATACCTCGATAATTAGAGTTCCATCACCTAATGTTTAAGTGGTATTATAATCTACTTCCCATATAGAACTAATGTCTCTATTAGTTTTATTACATACGTCTACAACCACCAATTGGTAAGGGCTTGCCTTTCTCATTGGTGGATTGCTTTTAGGATTACAAATGAATGGAGCTAAGCTGAGTTAAGCTTTTGAAGGCTCAAGCTCAACTCGTTTAAGAATTATTGAGCTCTAATTTAAGTTGAGCTTTTTGTCGAGCTTGTAATTGGGGCTCAAGCTTGACTCATCCAAATACACGAGCTTTGTCTTAAGTTCAAACTCAGTTCATTTACTAATAAAGCTCGAGTTAGATCAAGCCTAAAGGAGCTAATCTTGAGCCTACTTACAAGCCTAAACATATAAAATAATGAAATACATAAATAAATAGATTAATGAATAGTGAACAAAGATTATATTATATATAATACATTACCTTATAACCTATTTTATATTTATGTATATTATATCGATATTAGCCTTTGAATTTTAATAATATATAATATTTGTAATATACATAAAACTAGTAAGCCCACACATAAGCCTACACAAGTTAGTTCATGAGTTTAAATAAATCGGCTCGCAAGCTTAAATTAAAGCTTGAACTTGATTTGTTTACTCATTGAGCTTAAGCTAAGTTAAGCTTTAAATGAGTCAAGCTTAAGTTGTTGGCTCATTTACAACCCTAATTACTTTGATACCACTTATCACAACCTAACCGAAGCTCTTCCCACTAAAAGTCACCTACAACAAAAAACATATCGATGTATTTATATATGTATGTATGTATGTATGTATGTATATATATAATCATACCACTTTTGAGTACATTTATACATAATAATATTTTACATCATTATTGTTGTATTATACATCATTAGTAATCATCATATAAAATTATAATATAATTTATATAGATTTTTATATAATTATATTTTCTCCATATTCATTAGGATAGACTATTAATATTACTAATTATAGTAATTATTTACAAAAATCTATTATCTTCCATGATATTCTTTTTCAACAATTTTGCATATAAGGAGCTTTGTTAATTTATTGACTATATTTTCATCAACTCTTGTAAATTTTATTTTTTCACACTTCTCTTAGCACTTATTTAATTAAGCAAATTAAGTACAATTAACATATTTTTAATAAATTGTAATAAGTACGTTCATACTTTATTTTTATAATGGTACATATCTTATTTTCTTTCCATGTATTTTTCAAACTTTATGCATTATTATCCGTTTTCTTTTTCTTTTTCTTTTTCAAATCATAACACTTGTATAAAATATGCTTTGTACTTATTTATTTAGTTTAACAAACTATGAATTACAATTGAAGAAGGTAAATCCAACCTACAGAATGTTATTTGAGCCAATTGCGTTCAATGTGCTTTTAAGGGGGGATGGGGTAGGGGATGTGAGGAGGAAATTAAGAGAGAGAAGTTAATGGGAAGAAAAGAGGATAGAGAGATTAATGGAAAGAGAAGTTAATGGGAAGAAAAAAATTAGGAATTTTAGAAGGAAAAAGAAATTGATTAAATTGTCAAATTTATCTATATTAAAGGTTGTTTATAATTTTGAAAAGTTATTTTAGTATTGGTTTTTTGGTTATATAATATTAAATTAGAGGCTAAATATTAAATTGTGAAAAGGACGATTACTTGAACTTATTCTATATTAAATAATACAGAATAGATATAAATATAGATAAATTGGCTAACTTCTACATCTGTCATACGCCACATAAATCAATGAGCGATATACTAATACTCATAAAATTTTGACGCGTGAAAATGTAATTGGTACTTTTTCAAAATCACGTTCCTTCAACAACATGTGTTAGAATTTTATAAGTACTTGCATACTAATCTTTTTTCCATTTTGATAGGATCAGTATAACCTTCTACCATATTTTAATTTATATATATTATATTTGTACCATTGAAAACATGATTAGTTTAATTGTTTAGATCTAATAAATATAAAATGAAAAGTAGATGGAGGTGCGAACCCGACGACAGGAGGTAAGAAAATCCCAAAAAATTCACAATTATATGGCTATATATAATGATAGATATCATATAGAAATTGAATAGTTGGTTAAAAATTCATCCGAAAATTAGACTTACCAGGCAAAATCGGAAGCCGGGGAAGAACATTTTCTTTTCTGTCAATTTCATGTAAGATTTTGTGTATTTTGGTAATGTCTTAGTACTATGTCTGCATCCAGTTGGGTATAATATAAATAATTTTCGGTTTTTAATCCAACATTATTTTGTTTTCTCTATACAAGAAATGTTTTTCTTAGGGCTTGTTTATCGCTATCGCCAACAATGCTCCCAATACCCTTTGTTGTAATCTCGAAATGTTTGAGCTAAGCAATAGCTCCTTGAAAGAGATTTTTGCTTCTACCATTGAAGCACTTGCACGTGATGATGGTGAGGAGTCGGTTGTTATACGTATAATAGGAAGAACACTCTGCTCTAGCCAAGATTCTTGATATGATATACCCCGATGTTCAATAATTGTCCTTGTTTGATAACTCTGTTTCCAACAGCGGCTTCATTCTATGACTTACTTGCATTTCGAAATTAAGGATCGCTGTGGATTATTTATTTTACGCGGTAAAATGTTCAGCATCTAGATGTCTGCAGCAACTTACGGAACTGGCTATATATAAATGCAAGATTGAAGAAGAGATAGTAGCAGTCGGGAGATGATCGTGTTGGAAATGGAAATAGAGCAAAAAGATGGTGCTGCATTTCGATATTTATTATACTAGATGGAGTACTAATGGGCGGCTTGTAGGGAGACACTTATCCTCTTCTACAAGTTGCAGGTTAAATTTCCTGTCCTTTGGAAGTATTGCATTTCATGTGGTTCCCCGGCTGTAAAACATCTGCGAAGGCGAACCGACAGCTCCGGTCCTATGCAAATCAAGCACAATCTGTAGAGGAGGTAATTTCATATGTTGATATTAACACCACCATCTCATACATGTTGTATTACATAACCATTTTGACATTACAAGGTATCGTTTGGTTGTGTGAAATTTATTAGATTAGACAAAACAAAATATTTTTTCTAATATTTACTTTGTAATTTTAGTCAAAAGCATTTGAAAGACTACTCAAAATGCACAAAATTTGTCCCTTCTAAAATATGATATAAAAATTGACTTTACTAAATAAAAACATAAGTATTGAGAATAGTATTATAATTAAATAATATCGAGGATATACATATATATATATTAGAAAATAATTAAAATTTGTACTTAAATAATATAAGAATATGAATAAATAAATATTAGACAATATTAAGGGTATAAATATCAAAATACAATATTGAGTCTAATACTTGTATATACAAAAAGAACATAAAAATTTATATCCAATACTATACAAACCAAATATGATATAATAATACTTTATTGTCATATACTTCTTATATTTATATAGTCTAGTCCTCCTTGTCATGTCCTATATTAACAACCAAACAGTACTTAAGATCATATATTACTCATACAATTATTTTCTTTTATTTTTAGTTTTTTAGAGGATATATTACAAAGGATTATAAATTGATGACTTAAGGGCATCTCATAATTGTACTAGTTATCATTTCATTAATTTTTGGTGTATACAAATTAAGAAACAAATTCATGGTAGGAACTTGAGAAAGAGGTGTTGAGCTTAGCATCATAGTTATTTGATTTAAAAGCTTAAGTTTAGATTTAGTAGTTTTGTTAAACCTTGTTGACTCCTACGATTTAATTATGTTCAACTCGAACCAACCATAAAAGTGGTTCGATCTAATCTTAATTAAATCGCAGCTAAACCCAATTGCAACCTTAAAAGGCACCTTCATTGCACATAAAATCCTTACCCATACAAATAGAACTATTCGACACTTTCAAAAATAACATCATTCCTCACTTCTCTCTTGGCAAAAGACGTACACCAACTCAAACTAACAAAACTCAATACTTTTTTTCTTGCGAAATCTACTCCAACAATCAAAGGCAAACATCTAAAACACTTAATCTACATCAATTTCATGAATTTCATGCATCGATTATGATTGTTTTTTATATTTTCTCATTTAGAAACCTAAGTTTAGATATGTGTTTTTTTCCGTTGATCTAGGATGTTTAAATGTTATGTTTCCATGTCAGTATGTATTACATATCATATTATTGCAATATATGTAAACGATTTGTATATTGGTATACGGATTCTACATTGTGGAATTGAAATTTTATTATTTGGAAATGTGCACTCCAAGTGTTTGGTGAAACGCTTGTTAGAGAGTTATGAAGTTTAAGAAATAGGATAGAGCTTGTAATTGCATTTAATGGGGTAACATCAGTTATCTGCTATTCCAAACAACAATTATCATATGAATAGATTAAAAACGGTAAGCATAGTGAAATTTATGATTTTTGCCCATGAAAACATTCTAAGGGAAAGTTCAGGGCTAGAATATAACCGTAATCTAATGAAGTTGAGAACTAATATGAATTTCCCCAATCTCTTTGAAAGGGTTTGTTAGGGTGTTAGAGTAGATCCAAGTGCTAGGGTTGAGATTTTGTACAAGCATCCCAATACTTACTTAAGTGTCGTGAACTATTCGCTTATTGCCATAAAAGACATGTGTCTAGTGGAGGAGCAAAAGGAGGCCTTCCTACATAGGAAACATACGTGCATCTAGTGGAGAAGAATGAAGGAGTGGCACCAGTAGAGGAAAATAAACAAATGGCATATGAATATGAGCTATTGCCTATATGGGGTGATGATAATGTGGTAGATGAGACTTTAGGATCAGTTTTATAGAAGGAAGTTTTACATGATCATGTAGTTCAACGAATAGGAGGCTTACTTAGAGATGATGATGATTATGAGCCTAAGGGAGATGAGGAGGACAACAAGGATGAGTATGATAGTGATGATGGTAATGAGATGCCTCTTGCACATCATATTATGCTTGAGGTGCCTACCACTCAAAACTTCCAATCGAAGATGTTTGGTGTATACTCATACGCTTCGAGTTTAAGTTCAATGGTTCCAACAGTAGCCCCAATACATACTTCAAAGTTCGATGCAGTAGAAATAAAGGTAAGGGATGCAATTCCCTATTTCAATACGGGTAGGGAGGATGGTTACTTAAACTTTGAACAAGATGTGAATGAAAAGTTCAGTAACTTGTAAGCCGATGAAGATCTTTGGATAGGTATGAGATCCAACACAAAGGAAAAACTTGTAAGAGCTATTAAGTACTACTACATCAAACATCATGTTGACTTCAAGTCCTTAGGGTTGAAGCCAAGTAAGTATTCCATCCTTTATACTAAGCATGAAGATGGTTGCCAGTGGAGGTTACATACATGTAAGAAGAAACTAGAGGGTATGTTTGTGATTATAAGATTGTTGGAGCCTCACACATGCGTTAATCCCATAATAAATCAAGATCACATGCACTTGGATAGCAACACTATGGCTAGCAAGTTCTTGAATGTCATTAAGAAAGATCCTAACACCAAGATTTCTCAACTTCATAATATTATTGAGAAGCAATTTAGGTATCAGGTCAACAATAGAAGGGTATGGGTCTACAATGTCATGCTATGAAGTGGCAAAGTCGTAATAGTTCTGGCATGTAAACCATTTTAGAATAGAAGTTAGTTTTACAGCCGCTATGTTAAACTTGATTTATACAAGGTATCTACAACTAACAGGCTTTAAAGTGAATAGTTTATAAATTAAACATTTTATTTACCTATGAAAATATAAATATATATATATATTTACACTAAAATAACTCAAGTATGTTTACAAGATTTAGTAGTTTAATAATAATCTACTTAAGTAATACATAAATTGATACTAAAAGCTTTAAAGATATCATCACTCCTCAGGATTTAGCAGTCGCTAACTACAGGATAGTTATATGTATGTTTCTTAGCTATCACCTATAACAACATCTATAAGGATGTGAGCAACCAACCACTCAGTAAGTTGGGATGAAGACTTAAAACTATACATCAAACATAAGTAATGTAATACCCGAGAAAAAAAAAACGTTTAGGGGGAATAAATAAATAATAAAAGTTTTAATAAAATCAAAAGAATAATTAAGTTATATGAAGAAGGGTATTAAGGTCTTAAGCCATAGATTAATGAAGGGTAATATTAGAAATTCAAGAAAAGAGTTAAAATAAAACCCTAACCTAACAAGTGCAATTGTACTATTTGCACACTATAGGTTTAGACTTCTCTCCTACATTTATCAAAAGCCATCAAGAGCAAGAGTAATTCGTGTGAGGAACACAACCCTAGAAGACCTTGGTAAGTGAAGTTAGATTGCGTTTTGAGTTTTCTTTCTTTTAGAAACTAACATTTTATTGTAATTGTTTAAGTTTACAAATATTTGGTTCAGGAAAAGTGAGAAATTCTAAAGGACTGTCGAGATTAAGGTAACCTTCGCGTATTTCTTAGAGTCTCCAAATTTCTTGAATTCTTGACAAGTTTTAATTTTGTCTTTCTAATTAAAAACATCATATAAGTGGATTTTAGAAGGGTTATATTGATTTGAACCAAAGGTTTGTGATGAGGAGTTATAGAGTGTTGGTACGGGATTTAAAGAGAAGTTTAGGTAGAAGGAAAAAAACAAAAGGTCGACCAGAAAGTGACACAACCGAAAGATACAATCGTATCCTTAGTTATGTCATTTGCAGTGGGTATTGTCAGCCAGTAGACCAAAAAGTTACACAACCAAAAGACATGACCGTGTCCTTGGTTGTATTCTTTGCAATAAGTAATGTAGGTTGATAGACTAGAAAGTTACATGACTAAAAGACATGACCATGTCCCTAATCATGTCCTTTACAATATTAAAGTGTAACTCAGTATGTTATACAGTCAAAAGATACGATTGTGTCCATGATTATGTCATAGGCTTTGCTCCTTTAAGCTAAGTTTTTCCCTTTCTTTTTGTTTTATTCCTTTGTTACTTCTAAAGTAAACCGCTTTAATGTATTATTAAGTGAATTTAAGGAGATTTAAATGGACTAAAAGTGAGTCTTACCTAAGAGAGAACATTTATTCATTATTTAAAAGAGTTTAATGAGTATTTATTGCTTCTAGGATTTAAAACTAACTTTAAATCTAGCTTTGATTCATTGGTAACGGATTCCAAATATCTAAGTATATGATACATGCTTGTTGTATGTGAGTGTTGGGATAGCAAAGATTAAAGGAATTAAATGTATATCCAACTTAAATGTCTCAGTGTTGCTTGTGTTTGGCTCTTCTAAGGGGCCTGTAGTGGCAGATCCTTAGGAGCCTGAAGTGGCAGATCCTTATGGAGCAACCCCAATGATTTGTGTGATGCATTATCCCTTATAGAGTCTTACATAGGAATGATCTAAGGTAGATCTAAGTTGTTGTAGAGGGACCCGAAGAGGCATACCCAATATTAGGATGTTGTAGAGGGGCTTGAAGAGGCATACCCAAACGTTAGGTTGTATACGATTGTGATGTGATTAGGTTGTAAGGACCATTACTGTGTATTTATGTGACCGACTTAAATACAAAGATCATTAAATGAATTGTGAAATTTACTCGTTTTTCATTCTTACGCATGTGAATATGTATCGTTTGATCACACGCTTGTAGTTGTGTGTTACATACTGGGCTTTGGCTCATTATATTATTTCTTTTTCCCAATTACAAGTCAGAATGATGTTTATGAAGATTATAGTTATGGGGAATATGCTGGTTATGAGAATGCTAGAGTTGAAGATTGGAATGATAATTATTTTTATCCAAATGTTGGTTTTGGAGACTATTATCATGATAATAGCCAACAGTATTAGGATTAGTAATAAGGATTGAAATGAAACTGTAGATGAGACTTGTTCTATGTTTTAGTCTCCATTTGTACTAGTTGTTCAATCTTATTTATGTTATTTCCACTATGAAAGACAAAAGAGTTTTTTTTTTTTTTTTTTTTTTTTATCTTGTTGGTACTTATGGAGTATGAACTATGTTGTTGAATTTTATGAATCAGGAGATATCTTTTATATACCAATGTTGGTAATTTTAAAAGTCAAGTTTGAGATTTTCATTGTGGTGATTAGAGCCTAACGTGTCATTAGAGAACTAAGGATACGTAGCGATCCGTAGCGTTTCGTAGCGTTCTAAGTTCTAAGGCGTTACAAGTAACGTTATCAACTAAATTAGCTAAATGCAATGCATATATAAGCAAATGATCACACGATATTATTCGATCCATTGTAGGATAAGAGAAATTACGCCAGCTTTAATCAAAGTTGAGGAGTTTAGTGTACATATCAACAAGTTACGACTAAACTTAGTATTGTACAATGGTGACATCACTCTTCCTACGACTACCTTCGAACCATTAACTTTACCTTTGCTATGATCTCCTCTTCTGTCACTTAGTTCATCTAAGGATAAAGAGAAGACCTATTATGTTATCCAGTGCTATCCCTTTTGAAAAGGTTAGTATTTGGCTAGAGAACCCTAAATGTTTCCCTTATTGAGTTGCTATGTAGGTCCATTTTAGACTCATAAGTCATATATTTAGTTTAATCCGATTTAAGCAATTTAAGCGTTTCATACAAATCATACAACTTTCAATCCAAAACATCAAACTAAAATCATATAATCAACTCCATAAACATGCACATACAAGCATGCGCACAAGAAACTATCTAACAAACACAATCAAGTATAATTCCAAGCTTTCGAGTACTATAAAACAATGCTCCAAAATATAGTAATTCATCGATCTTAATTTACTTTGATTTCTCGCTTGCTCACTTAAGGTGCAACTCGCATAGACCATCGTTGATAATCCTTATAATACAAATGTTATTTTAGTTTTCACATAACCATCATAAATAGATTTTATTATATAATTCTTTACATTATCTTTGATTTAGGGTTTTATTATATCTAATTATTCAAGTTTTTAAGTCTTTTACAATAATTCTTAATTTAGGCTAGGTTCTGATTTAGTTTCTAAATCGATTTTTAAATTAGGTTCTAATTCAATTTTTTATTAAGGGTTTTATGTGCAAATCTTAAAAACTCATTCTAAACCATTATGTGAAATTAATCACGTTATACTTGGGTATCCTAAATCTCATATTTTGCTCCTAACTAGTATTTTAATAAGTAAGATACATTATATTCCTAATCTAACTACCAAATTAACTCTCGATGTAAGAATAACATACAATTTTTACATAATTTCCTAAATTCATAATCAAAATCAGATTCTTATTATACTCCCAATATTATAATACCATAATTTTTTACCTAATATTTTCTACCCATTTAATTTCTATATACACATATTAGATATTATTACATATTATACACTTATATCATCTATCTAACACTACATACTTCATTTTTCACCACCAATAATATATCAAAATGCCTAATTATTCTTTAAATCAGAGTTTATACCTAATTAATCCCCAAATCACAAAATTAACTTAATTATACCATTTTATCAATTATTCATAACATAATACACATAATACGTACATATAACACTCTAAATACTACCAATATCATACTACATAAGAAATTAACATCTTAAAATACCTAATTAAATATTAAATCATAATTTACACCAAATTAACCTTAAATTACAAAATTAAGCCAAAATATTGCTTTTTAGACATGATTTTAAAGCCTAAAAATTAAGTAAAATTTTAGAAAATTAAATTTAAGAAAAAGTTCTCATTGCACTGTAATATATATCCTAAATAGTCTAGATAAAAGTTTTAAAGTCAAAACTATACTATTAAAATCATTTATTTCAATAACGAAAATTAGTTCGGGTTTAGTCATTTCTTAAAAACAATATATCCCAAGCTCTAATTTTATCAAATTGATATATATTTTTTTCTAAATCCACATAGAAAAATATTATAAAATACCAAATTTCTAATTTCTAACTTAATTTACAATTTTTAGTAATAAACTAAAAATCGGATCAAATTTAAGTACTCATCGAAAACCGACCTCATTACCACCTCCTGCTATGTTGAGTATGTTAGTCCACCTAATCAGGTGGTTCACTATATGGTGGTCAGTCTGGTTCTTTCTTAGGTGGTCATTGGATGTGGTCTCCTTATATGAGCCCTATTTATATACTATTTTTCTAATTTTTGGTAAATTTGGTTTTTTCTCTCCTTAATTTTTTCCTAATTCCTAACTGACTAAAATGGTGTTTGGATGGGTTCTTCTGAATTTATAGTGTATTTTAAGGTTTTACATAAAATTTTATTTTGCCAAATGTCCTTGTCCTTTCTTTATCTTACCTTCTAGTTGTCTCAATTTTATTGGATAATTTTCTTCTTCAATTTTTAGTGTGCTACACCTATTTCTAGACCATTCCACACTTTTCATGATTTTTCCTTAATTTCTTTGAATTTCATTTAATTAATTGGCATTTTTAGTATATTTCTAGTATTTTAAATAATTTCATGTAAGTTTACATATACGTAAATACATATGTGGTATAAATAAATACTCCTAATTATTATTTAAGTTATTACATATAATTTATCTCTATTGATTTATTAATTATCAAAAACTCATTTTATACGTTTTCGATAAATAACTAATATTATGCATATAACTCAATATTATAATATTTAATTATTTATTTTCCTAAAACTAAACTCGTAAGATTAGTTTTACTAATAATCCTAGTTTTATCATAAAATTTAAGCTCGATAGGATAACTTACCTGATCTCTTTAAATTTTATAAACCGAACTCCAAGCACTTTGATATCAATCATATCTTAGTTCATCACTACAACTCTCTAATCATATTATACTATCTTATGACTTAGCTCTATAACCTTATAAATTCTGTTATTGGTTTACTCTCCATTTGTTCTTTATTTTAACAATTCCTAGTTTTTACTTATGATCATCAGTGATTCTAAGTTCACCTCATATCATCACCTTTCCTATTATCCATAATCTTCTACTTACAATGACTATGCCATTATTGTAGCTTCTTATTTCTTTCTTCATACAACTTAACATAGGATTAGTAGAAGTAAATTTGGCAAATCTTGACTTTCCTCCATCTCAAACTCAAATGAGATGGTTAACATTTTAGATCAATTCAATTTGACTCAAGTCAACTTAATAAGAATGAATGTGACTTTTAACCAATAGATTTAGCAAAAGAGACAGTATTAACAAGAACTTTACTTAACAAGACTCAACATAATAGAATAGGGTTAACATGACATGAGGCTTAACAACAATGGATTGACCATCTTAGATTTGCCATTTCTCTATTGGATTACCTATTGCAAGTGCTCATATGAAGTGTATTGTATCTTCATACCTTTCTTGTACATTGGGTTACCTTAATGGATTCTTCTTTGATCACCAATTCAACATTTTCAATATCCATAAAAATTCCTTCTCCAAATATAACTTGTTTGATGAAAGGAGTATTATCTCATCCCAAAGTCACACTTCTTCAATTTTGATATACTACTTATGGTTGTTTAACTTTAATAATGCCATCCACAATCACTTTGTATATCAAAATACTATCAACAATTATCACAGCAAGTGTCCTCATATACCGTTGGCATGTATACGATTCTCCTAATCCTATGAATACAATTTATGCATTGTTAAACTAAGAGAAATCGCTAGGAATTCATAATGTCCTTATCATATTACGATATAGAAGCTTCCACCAACCTAATCCTAAATTGATAACATACCAATTCGATGTTATTCTAGAAAAACACAATCACTCCTTTAACTCCTAATGTCCTATTTACAATATCCAATACAAAATTTCAGCTATATGTTCAATTCTTAGCTAATCTAACCATAAAGTTCAAATATCCATAAACTGATCTTCAAAAATACATTTGAACATTTATATATTACTAATAGATCCAGTACTTGTAGGTATTTTCCTCAGTTTCTCACTTATAAATATCGACAAACTTCTCATCATCTATCATTAGTAGCTTTTCTTCTAGATTCCACTTTAATCATATTCTACAACTTTTCGGATTAATATCCTTCTTTTTGATTGGCTTGCTTCTAAATTTTTTTCCTAGAGCCAAACATAAGTACCACAAAATAATATCATTTTGCTTACCTTAATATAACATAAAGATCTCACTATCCACTTTATATTCATTTTGCTTCACCTACGCTTACTTATAGCTCCATTGATATAAATCTTAGATTCGTTATTCATTAAAGACTAAAAGATTCATAATCTAATTATTACCTCATATTAAAGTTTCTATAACCATTCTTACATACATAAAAGACTTTCAATATTGATCACCTAAAATGAATTTGATCCTTTTATACCTTTAACCACAAATATATAAAATGTTATAGCATATGTACACATCTAAGAAAATATACTTCTATCGAGAAACACAATATATTCATTAAAAGATCAGTAAGATGTCTACATATACGAATAACTAATATACAATAAATTCTAACTCCTGACAAAACATAACTAGCTATCATATTATATCCATCATTTAAATCTCCAATAACAATTCTTCGTCTAATAAGAATTCCACCATATTTATCTTCGAGTTGATTCAATATCATTGCTATTGATATTCAGTTTTCATCTTCGTCTTACTTATCTATTCAGTTGTCAACATGCCACACAATCTATATTCTTAGCATTACATCGAGTGACTCAGACCCATCGTAGATTTGAATTCAAGTTTATTATGTGAACTATTATTACAAGTACGGTTATGATTACATAGCTATCTACTCTCCTTATATTTTAGGGAAGGTATCTAATAAAAAAGTTTCCATGTGTCTCTATAGTTATTTCGATAACTACTCCTTCAAATAGGACAATCTCCTATAAATAAGAAAAAGAAACCCAATAAGAGGAGGCAAATAACTCTTAACTTCCCAACTCTATTACTTTCATTCCAACCTACTAACTTAGGCATCGGAGTGATTGCACCGGACTAGCCTCGATACTAAGCATTTGTCTTATCTTTGTAGGATATCTCCAATTCCCAAAATTCACCAATAACATTTGGTACCATTTGTTTTTTGTTTTTTTCCTAAACACACCCATATGGCTAAAACAAAAGTATCTAAGAGTATAGGTGCCGGCACATCCTCCTAACACCTTAAAGGAGGGAGTCGGCATACTGATGAGCAACGATTAGCTAAGTTCGAGCAACTCTGCCTCAACTTAGCCAAAGAAAACCAAGAATTAAACAAAAAACACAAGCAAATTCCTAACCTCTTCCATAATAATATCCACCTAAACCCAATCTAAAATAAAGACCAAGGCCATCACAACATTGAACATAGCGACGATTCAATTTATTTACTTGAGTTCTAGGAAAAGCAAGCTGAGAATATGATAGGACCTTTAGCTCTTACTTTTCAAAAGAATGACAAAGGCAAACAACTATAGTAGGTGCACCGTGCGGATCCTTCGCATGTCAACACCCCTATTGCCCTAAGCAAGTAGTTCCAAATTAAGAAGAGTTCCTTTGTTTCAAAAATTTTGAAGAAAGTGATACCTTAGCACATCAAGTTGCCACAGTTTGAGACTTATGATGGAACAAAGGACCCCAACAACCACCTAGAGTACTACCATACATTGGCTAAGTTACAAGAGTTAGGGTCACAGGATACTAGCATAGAGCGGTAAGGTATTACAATCAGAAAGTGAAGTATAAGGTTTTCCAACCTAGAGATTTGATTTGCCGTAAGATAAAAGTATTAGTGCACAAGTGAGTTAAGGAAAGCTTAGTGCAAATTGAGAAGATCTTATTAGGATCTAGGAAGTCATTGGCAAGGAAGCTTATCGACTAGAAAGGCTAGATGGATCTATCATCCCTCGAGTATAGAACACCGAGAATTTGAAATTATATTTCAATTAATCTATTGAATGATTTTTATCACCACTCATTTAGCAATAGCCAACTTGTTTATAAGACTATAGTACTTATTTATGAGAATTATAATTGGTCTCATTATGTTTGTTTTTGTTATGCAGTTAGTCTATGCCTTAAATGGCTAATAGACTATCTATAAAGACATACAAAAGGAGCGTGTGAAATAAAACATACCAAGAAACAAATAGCATGTGAAATAAAACATGCTAAGAAATAATTAGCGTATGAAATAAAACACGCCAAGAAATAACTAGCATATCAAATAAAACATGCTAACAAATAATATCGTGAAATGACACACATATACCATACATGCTGTGAAAGTGCAGTACGTAAAATAACACGTATTGGAGACCTATATGAAAAGTATTTTCATTCAACAATAGTTACAAGCACTCATCACTATAGTAAAGATATTTCGATTGATAATAACAAGAGAATGCAATATGCCAATACAATAAAAAATCTTATGGCCTACTCTTGAATTCAACAAAAGTGATTTTTAGATCAGTGGCTAGGGCTTTTTCGGCAATTAAGGTCTTATAGCAGGCAATTTCCTCCACATGAGCTTCATGTCACCTTGATTCATAGTCTCAGCACTTGTTTCGTTACCTTCATCTTCGTTGGCACTACTGACTTTGTTGTCTATGTCAACAAAGTTAAGGCAGCAGAGATCGTAATCAAGGTGAAGTTTTAAGATCTCATCTCTTGTCTTGACCTTGACTTCTTTATAAACTATCTTAAAAGTCGCTAGAAGTCGATATGTGTTAAGTAAGAACATACTTGGCACGACTCTAAAGTAGTTGAAGAAGCCCCTAACAAAAGCTGAGAAAGGGAAGTACAACCCAAAATCCAAATATTTCAAGTATATATGAAACTCATGCTCCCTTAGAAAGCATACCCTTTCCCAATCTCTCAGCTTCCTTAAGTTCCATGTTTTGAGAAGGTCTCGCCAATACTTATTGTACTTTATGATAAGAACTCTATCGATGAAACTGGTAGTTCCATCTAAAGAGCCGTGAAAATAGGCTATTGTGTTGTACATATATCTTACTAAAGACCTCCCTTCCTTATCCTCGGGATAATTATCCATAGGAAGCTTATTAATTCGAGCAACTTTATCCCACCTTGCCTACATATTATTGGTCGAGCCATCCAAAGAACATGCCGCCTCGCTCCTTATTTAGAGGGGAAAAGTGGCCTCAATTTTCGTTGCCTCAAAATCAAAGAGGACAAGTCGATGAGCGACTTCACAAACCATACTTAAATGGTTGTGTGAAATGATATAACATAAGTCGAAGAATGTGAGGTTAAAGATGAGAAAGCAAATGAAAGTTTAAGATGCAACCAGAGAAATGAATTTTAATTGTGAATAGTACTTTAAATAAGGATGATTCGTCCCCGTAATTTCAAATTTGCTACTGATAGTAATGATGCGATGATCTGGTAATGGCATGGATTGTTGATGCATATTTCATGACAGAAATCTGATAGCTAACAACTTTCTAACAGTTACTAGGCTTGTAAGAAAATGATGACTTAGGTAATAGATGTCATGCCTCCAACTTCTTGGTTTCTCAAATAGGTAAGAGTTTAGAAATTGTGACCTTTCAATTAAGATATGAACCGCCTTGCTCCCTCTTTTGCTCGGCATCAAAAGAACTATACCCACTTGGCCTCTAATGCATTATATATTACTTCCTTCATCAATTAGTTGAACACAGGAGTTGGGCTGGGTAGGGGGGGAGGGGGCAAATGTTGATAGTTAGTTTTCGTCTCCATCTTACTTATCTACTCAGCTATCGATATGCTACGCAATCCATATTCTCTGCACTTCGCCAGGTGATCAATATTCTCACCATTACACTGAGTAACTCAGATCCATCGCTGATTTGAATTCAAGTTCATAGCATGAACGGTTATTACAAGCACGGTTATGATTACATAGCTGCCTACTCTCCCTATATTTTAGGGAAGGTGTTTGATCAACTTAAAATCGTTACACTCTGAAGCGATAAAGTCATAATAGTCTCATCATACAAACCATTCTAAGATAAAAACTGACCTTATAGTCACTGTTTTAGACCTGATTTATATAAGGCATACATGATTAACCAGTTTTAAAGTAAATGATTTATAAATTAAACATGTTATTTACCTATAAAAATATTGAAAAAAATACATATTTACACTAAACTAACTCGAGTATGTTTACAAGATTTAGTAGCTTAGCCATAATCTACTTAAGTGATACATAAATTGATACTAAAAGCTTTAAAGATAAAATCTAAACTCGAGAGTGTAATTGATCCTCATTTTCATATCGTCAATCTTTAGGATCCAATAGTTGCTAGCTTTAGGATAGTTATATCACCGCTTCTTAGCTAGTACTTATAACAATATCTATAGGGATATGAGTAACCAACCGCTCAGTAAATTAGGATAGAGACTTAAAACTATACATCAAACATTAGTAGAATTATCAATCAAATTAGTGAGATGCTATGAATGTACAAGTAAATGTCATCGCATGATGTTATTTGGTTCGTCATGAGATTAAAGAAATTGCACCTATTTTAATTCGGGTTGAGGAGTTTAGCGTACATATCAACAGCTTATGACCAAACTTAGGCTCGTGTAATGGAGATACTGCTTTTCCTATGACTACTTTCGAATCATTGACTTCACCTTTACTGCAACCTCCTCCCATGTCAGTTAGTTCGACTAAGGATGAAGAATGGACTCATTATGCTATTTAGCGCTATCTCTTTCGAAAGGGTTAGTATTTAGCTAGAGAGCCCTAAATGTTTCTCTTATTGGGTTGCTATGCAGGTCCATTTTAGACTTACAAGTCATATATTTAATTAGATCTAGTTTAAGGAGTTCAAGTATTTCATACAAATTACACAACTTTCAATCCAAAACATCAAACCAAAATCATATAATCAACTCCATAAAATACGTACACACAAGTATGTATATAGGAAACTATCTAGTAAACACAATTAAGTATAATCTTAAGCCTTTGAGTACTATAACACAGTACTCTAAAATATAATAATGTATCAATCTTAACTTACCTAGATTTTCCATTTACTCACTTAAGGTACAACTCGTACAGATCATCGTTGGTAATCCCTATAATATAAATGTTGTTTTAGTTTCTACATAACTATCATAGATAGGTTTTATTTTATATTTCCTTATGTCATTTTTAGTTTACGGTTTTACTATATCTAATTATTTAGGTTTTTAAGTTTCGTATAATTGTTCTTAATTTAGGATAGGTTCCAATTTAGTTTTCAAATCGGTTTTTAAATTAGGTTCTAATTCAATTTTCGATTATGGGTTTTATATGCAAACAATAGAAACTCATTTCGAACCATTATGTGAAATTAATAATATTACACTTAGATATCCTAAATCTCGTATTTAGCCCTTAACTCGTATTTCGATCACAAAGGTACACTATAATCCTAATTTGACTACCAAATTAGCTCTCAATGTAAGAATAACTTACAATTTTCACATAATTTCCTAAATTCATAATACAAATCAAATTCTTATTATACTATTAGACTACCATAATTTTAACCTAATATTTTCTACCCATTTAATTTCTATATACACATATTACACATTATTACATATTATACACTTATATCATCTCTTTGACACTTCTAATACTGCATACACCATCTTTCACCACCAATAATATATCAAAATGCTTAATTATTGTCTATATCATAATTTATACCTAATTAATTCCCAAATCATAAAATTAGCTTAATTATATAATTTTACCCATTATTCATCACATAATACACATAATACATACTTCTAGCACTCTAAATACTACCAATATCATACTACATTAGAAATTAACATCTTAAAAATATATCAAAACAAAATTTACATGAAATTAACTTTAAATTACAAAATTAAGCCAAAATATTGCCTTTTAAGCATGATTTTAAGGCCTAAAAATTACGTGAAAATTAGAAAATTAAATTTAAGAAAAACTTCTCATAGCATTGTAATATATATCCTAAATAGTCTAAATAAAAACTTTAAAGTTAAAACTACACTATTAAAATAATTTATTTCAATATCAAAAACTAGCTCGGGTTTAATCATTTCTTAATAATAGTATATCTTGAGCCTTAATTTTATCAAATTGATCTTTTCTTCCTAAATATACATACAAAAATATTCTAGAATACTAGATTTCTAATTTTAGACTTAATTTACTATTTTTTATATTTAACTAAAAATCAAATCAAATTTAAGCTCTCATTGGGAACTAACCTTACCACCACCTCCAGTTGCCTTAGGTATGTCGGCCTACTTAGGCAGTTGGTTCACTGTTTGGTGGTCAGTCTGGTTCCTTCCCAAGTGGTCGTTGGATGTGGTCTCCTCTTATAAGTCCTATTTGCACACTATTTTTCTAATTTTTGATAAATTTGGTTTTTCCTCTCTTATATCCCCTCCTTAATTTTTTCTTGGTTCCCAACTAACTAAAATAGTGTTTAGATGGGTTGTTTTGAATTTATAATGTAGTTTAAGGTTTTACTTTAAATTTTATATTGCCAAGTATCCTTATCCTTTCTTTATTGTACTTTTTATTTGTCTCAATTTTATTAGATAATTTTCTTCTTTAGTTTTTAGTTTGCCATGCCTATTTCTAGACCATTCCACACATTTCATGAATTTTTCTTGATATTTCCTTAATTTTTTGAATTTCATTTAATTAATTAGTATTGTTTTAGTATTTTTCTAGTATTTTAAATAATTTTGTGTAATTTTACCTACACATAAATATATATATGGTACAAATAAATACTCTTAAATATTATTTACGTTATTTCATGAATTTTAGTTTGTATATAATTTATCTCTATTGATTTATTAATTATCAAAACTCGTTTTACACGTTTCCGATAAATAACGATTAATATGCATGTAACTTAATATTATAATATTTAATTATTTATTTTTTAAATCCAAACTCATGAGATCACTTTTATTAATATTTTTAGCTTTATTGTAAAATCTGGAGTCAATTGAACAACTTATTCAATTGCCCAAAATTTTATAGATCAAACCTTAAACACTGGATTATAGGGTTACAAGAAAAATGAAAGCAATTGAAGCCATATATGGAAACTGTGTCATATGATGATTTGCCTTGATTACTTAATGCAATGTAAATGACTAACCCCGGTAGTAAAGTAGAGCAGATGTGGAACTAGTCGAGTCAACCACGGTAATGATAAAGTTGAAGTAGGTATAGTGGTCCTTCGATCTATGCATAAAGGCATGAAAGTACCATAGGCTTGTGGTAGGTATTAACATCACGCTCTTATACAAAAAAGGACTACTATAAGTTATTGGTTGCCACTAGTTTGGACTGCACAAACCATATAGTCCCGCTTGCTTTTACACTACTCGATGATGAGACAGCCAATGCATAGGGCTAGTTTCTAAGGAATTTAAGGTAGCATGTTTATGGAGATAAGGCAAGCTGTGAAACCAATTGCTTGATATTTAATAAAGGGCTGGACATTCATTTAACATTGGATAAAAACATGAATGGGTAGAAACCTCCCTTTCCAATGTAGTGGTAGTACATATGACATATTACGAGCAATTTCAGTAAGGCCCATAAGAGCCATACATGCAAGAAATGGGAAACCTTAGCAACCATGCAACTCAATCCCAAAAGTTTAGTAAATGGTTAGAGAAGGTTCATAGTATAAAGCTCAATGCGCTGGATTGGTTTCGTCTTCTGTTGATGTAGTAGTGAACACTTGTACATGACGAGGGTTATTGGTTCAGGTATATGATGTCCAACCTTGTCAAAGCACATAATATGGTGTTGAAGCATGTCATTAGTCTTCTATTAACGTTGCTTGTGAGAAAGATCTTTTACAATTACATATTCCACTAAGATAAGAGACATGAAGAGGCACTTAAGTGCATTTGTACAAACCGAGCATATACTAAATACATAGTAGAGATGTTGAATGAGTGGGTTAAGGAGGCAAGTTCTCATGGAGTAATACATTTCAGTTAGCATAGTAAAATTATGAGGTTAAAACTAAAAGAAAGCATATAGGGAACGAAATGAAGGGAGGTAAGCATGTATCGATAGTAGACTTCAACAAGTACATTTGTACAGGCAACAAGTCATAGATATATAAGATTCCTTGCTCACATGCTATTGTTGCTGCTAGTTCTGAGCATTTTGACAAGATGTCCAATATCGGGGATTAGTATAAGTTTGTGTATCATGTGCAGATGTACAGAGCCTACTTCTTCCTAATCAATGATGCGTTGAGTTGGCCAGTAACTCCACACTTCTCGAAAGTATGATCAAACCGGTAGTTAGAGCAAAAGAAGAGTAAGCCTAGGACTAAGCGTTTCCATATTGAGATGGACGTTAGAGATCGATTAGTTAGAACAACTTGCTAATTTTGTAGGGAAGGCCTCAAAGTTGATAGATTGCCAATGACAAAGAGCACATACAAGAGGTGGACACAGGTTTGTACTACCTACTTAGGGGTAATGTAAACCCCTAAAATTTTCGATCTAGCTTTTGAAATAGACTTATGTATGTTAGATAATTTAGGAGTTGACAAGGTTAATAAAAGTAAAAACCCTAAAAGAATTAATCAATCGGGTAAGAAACTTTTCTACCTTAAATGTATCTAAATGTTAAAGATTTCATTCAAAAGTAATAAAAACCCTAAAATGATAACCTTAAAGACATATGTGCACTAATTCATCATAATATAACCTAAAACTTTAAATTGATAATATAATCCTCGTATTTTGCCAAATCATTAGTAAAAGGTTAGAGATGACTTTTAATCATGCATATATGTTTTGAATCCTCAAGTAGTCCTTTAGAAACTAAGATAATGAATCATAGATTACATTTATTTCTTAAGTATATAATTAAGATAGTATTACATAGAGTTAGGGGTATAGTTGAAGATTAGGTTAAATATAGTGAACCTTAATACTCTAATTAGTACTTTTTGCATTAGTTATACAAAGTAGTTTATCAAATGATGTATATAGGCTATAAGCACCTAAAGTAAGACCTCATCAACTATTTTTACTAATCAATTTACCAAATACCTAATTTCCTCTTATTTCCTTAATTTTTCCCTTAATTTTCCTTAATTATTACATTATGTATACAAAATTACATATGCTTAAAGAAAGTTGATTAAGCCAACACATGCTGACTAAAGTCAACAAAAGACACTAATGCATAAAAAAAACATCTAAACTTCTAATGATGGCTTTCTTTCCTTTTCTCTTGATTTTTCTTTTCTTCTCTCCTTCTTTAATTGCCGTCCACTTATTCCTCTTCTAGACCCCACCATTTGTTTTCTTCCATAATCAAAACAAAGAAAAAGAAACAAAACAAAAAGGTCCCTCCACTGCCGTGAGCTTCCCCTCTCCATTTCACTTTCATCACTTCTCTTTTTGTCTCCTTAATTCCAATACAAACTAAGGTATGAGATTAAGTTACTTTATGTTGCTTTTTATTATTCATTAGTTAGGTAATTAAGTAGATTAGATGAGTAGATATGTGTTATGTGTGATCTTGAAAAAGAGGGCATAAAGTTCCCATCTTTAAGTGTAGGAAGTTAGGAATCACGAAGAAGAAGAAAAGAATACATGAATACGTACTCATAAGTATGTATACATAAGGGAATACCAAAAGAATACTAGTATGGGAATCTTTGTACATAGGTATTTACCATGTACATAACCTAAATTAAGACAAATCCTAACTATACATGCCTATACTATACTAAATACACACTTAGAAACACAAAAGAATGAAATTAAGAAGATTTTCTTAAGAGGAAAATTAGGCATACGAAATTTATATAAAAATACGTACATGACCGAATAGGTATATGAGTATATGTACAAGTATAAATACGGTATAAGTATAAGTATATGTATAAGTATGCTAGTATACATATAAGTAGAGGAAAGGTATAAGTATATGTACATTATGTATAAGTGTACATAAGTATACATAAAACACATAATCATGAGATAAGGTTTAGGTAAGCAAAGGATGATGTAAGTAATGAGGTAATCAAATGATGACATAAGCAATGATATAAGCGAATGATGATATAAGCGATGACATAAGCGTAGGTTTATAATAGAAGAAATAATAAGATTACATAAGCACATAACATAGGTATATACATGTACTTAGAAGCCGAAAATCTCTTAAACTCTAAGACACTTCCTAAATTAAATTAAACTTAATCAAGTATGTAAATTAGTAACACTAATGTAAAATTCCTTAAGTGTAAGAATCTAATGTCTAATTAAATCATTAAATACTAGAATAAAATATAAACATAAGCAATAAGAATAATTAAACTTCAATAAGATAAAATTTCAATAAATTTTGCCCATATTATAAAACACGGGTCTTAATGTTTAAAATGGACATCACCATGTGAACGTATGTTCGAAAACGATGAAAAACGACTATAAATTCATAAATAATGAAAAAGTTACGTACGATTAGCAATTAGCTTTAATCGAATAAGGGCTAATAGTAATCTAAGTAGAATTAGGTAAGTAGATATCCAGAACCATTAGTTGAGTCAACTACTTATTATTCTTATTATCTCGTAATGATCAGGTGATCCCGACAAGGGCGAGGATCTCCCGATCGATTATTACGACTAGAGCGAGTCGTCATAGTCAAGTGAGTACTCCCAATAACTCTATCCTTGTTTGTGCTTATAGTTAGTGCACTTAAATTGAATATCAATAACTTGATGCATGGGGTTTCGGGATATGCGTGTGTTTGATATTGATTGATTTTTGTAAGAAATATTGTTAAATACGATAATTGATGATTTGATGGTATGATTGATTTTTATATGATTTGGATGGTTTGCTAATATTGATTGATCACCTCATAATTTGACCTAATTATATTTGGCTTATCTTAAATTAAAAGGGTCATGCATTATCCATGCATTACATTACTTATTCCGGCTGTCACCTCATGCGGTTGGTAATAAAAGGCCTTGGAGGGTTGGATTCCCACATGATTTGATTAGTACAGTGCAGAAGCATTGGTACAACAAGACCCTACCCTTGGCTCGTGGGTTCTATTGGCACCGGAAACACTAACCATGGGTGGCTAGGAGTCGCGTCTAGAGACCACTGCTGTAAGGTGTGAGTATGGACTGCAGAGGCCACCTCATCGCTAGGCCTGGGATTTTGTGTACTGTTAGACGACTTAGAAATGGAAATATATTTTACGAAATATGATATTCAAAATTATGGGTAAAAACCTAGGTGCTAGAGCCCGGTCGTGATTAGTGCCGATGAATCTTCAACCCTTATCTCGGAGGGCATTAAAATCCAACATTATATACAGTACCGGTCAATTGCATATATTGTTTGGCATTCTGCGTATGCATGCATCGATATGGTTGTAATAATTTGTTTAATAACTTGTTTGCCAGTATGGTATAAGGGATAGCTCACTAAGCTCTTATAGCTTATTCCCCAATAGTCTTTCTTTTGCAGGTTTACATACGATAGAATTAGGATAAGTCTTGAGTACTAAGTGCAAGATGAAGATATATACATTAGTGTTAGAATTAGTTGAGATCTTTATAGGTAATACATAAACACTTTTTGTAGAAAATATTCACATGTTAGAATTTAATATAATTTAATTCTTCTTACAGTTTTATAATGTTGGCATATCCTATCCTATCCTATTATTTGGTAAGGGATACCGATTCTCTGCAGTTCTGAGGAGCTATATGATATCAGACATCCATAGTTATTTATAATTATATATTATGTCATGTTACAATAAATTAATTACTTGAAAAACATTAATCTTAGTGATTTATTATTTAGAGTCTTGCAATCTTTGACTTACAAGACAGTTTTTATATCATGGGTGCATACATGTTATGGAAATTGTAGGTAAGCCTACTAGGCCCTTTTTAAGGTCTTGATAGGTAGTTTTAAAGGACTCCGCTGATTCCCGAAGAAGGCACCTCCATATGGGCTGGCTAGCTTACCACTTTGCTCCCTTGTCTAAGTGGGCAGATGATGAGCAGGTTAGACAACACAATAAAACTTACATCTTATAGATGCTAAGGGGGTCGTGCTTGTCGACAAATCCAACAACATAGTGAATGCCATGTTTCTACCCTTATTGGATAACTTCGAGAGAGCCTGATAGTACAACTAGGGATCTACATGCCTTACATGGCCATACTAGAAACTATGTAGCTCCTCATCAAAGACTACACGAGATGGGGGGTGTGGTGATTCTCCTTTAGGTATGGGAATAGGGTAGGTTCCCACACATTACTCTCATCCCCAAGCATGGCATAGTTGTAAATAGAGCAAGACCATTGGCTGTTAGGTGAATGACTTATCGCGACACAAGGACGCACTTGATGCATGTTGTGATAGCCAACCACAATGTTTTTTATAGATAGAGTTCGGATCAAGTACGTATTTTATCCTACAGTTTCATTACTAGCTCTTTTAATGCTTTGCCATTACAATAATTATAACAAATAAATCTTCCAGGTAATTTAGCAGCCGTATCTAAATGAGCTTCTGGAGATCGTTACTCTTTTTTGCTTCTTCTATGAGTGGCTTTTCACGCTTTCTCCATTTCTTAACTTCATTGTGGTTAATATCTACCCCTTTATTGTTAGCTCTATCAGCTTCAGCTTGAACCCAGCTAGTAGTTGGCTGTTTCTCTCGAAGTTCGTCAATGGAGCCATCATAATGTGTCATGTATCCAATGTGGTGCTCGGTGGTTCCAATGACACATTCAAAACATTTTTTGAGATGTGGCAGAGTCCATTCTGTTACTTGGCCACCTAAGCAGGCCAGCGAGAAAACGCCTGCCGTGATATTTCTGGGGGAATGCAAACTGTTTAATGTACAGAGATAAACATTTCACTAAACCGAACTATCTGGTGTCGAAAGGAACTAAAGAAATGGTTTCTTTTGCCTCCAGTTAGAAACACGATTGTGGAAAAAAGAGGACTAGGAAATGCTTACAACAACGTGGGAAAGAGACTGAAAAGGAAGATTACAGTGGTGATATTTTGGCATGCTTCAATTGCTTGTTATGTGAACAAATGAAGTGGTGATTAGGGGCGTGAGAGCTGTGGAATGAAGAAAGCAATGGATGTTACCTGATTATTTATAGGCAAACATGGAAAGTATAGAGACCTGGACTGTGACAAGCTGTTCAGCAGATAGAGGATACAGTGGTTCTGAGTTTTCCCATCCCAAAATGGTGTTCTGATCCATCTTCCGCCGAATCACACAATAGAAAGTAAGAAGGAAAATCAACTCGCTATTCCATTTTAATTTTTCCTATTTTACTTTTTGTATAGTATTATGTAATTAGAAGAGACACGGTTAGAGAAATGGAAACTCCATCCAGGCAAAGTCATCTCACTGTGTGAAGTTGTGAAAGAGATTAAAGTAATTTAAAATGACCTAAGGAGCCTAACCAAGTTGACCAAGTTCCTTCTTACCAGACATAATGGTAATACATAAATTGCAACTTCCATGCTAATTGGGTAAAGTGTGTTGAGGGCATCGAAAATCAAGGAATGAAGTGACCCCATAAATATTTATATAATATATATATATATATATATATTTAACCGTTTTAAACCCTGAATAAATGAAAACTTGCTTAACAGCAGATCTGTAAGAATTTTCCGTGCTGATTTGACGAGTGAACTCAATTTAAAACTGTATAATGTGCCAGCATTTTTGGGTGAATTGTGCTGGCAGCACTGAAAATTAGGGAAATCATGAAGTGTCACGTAAATATCACGCCATTCACAATACTTCAAGGTGCCTGATGCCAATTTCACGACTTGAAACGTTGAAACAATCGATTGGAGTAGTAATTTGGATTAAATCTAGAATTGGATATAGTACTCAACTTGTATCTGTTATTTTTAAATTACCAGACTCATACAAGCAAAATGAATGAAAACTTGCTAGGCAGTAGATTCTTTGTATCTTTCTGAAGTTTCAAGCGGAGATCTTCGTATCTGCAACATTTTTGGATCACTTATCACCATCGAATTGGAGATGGAGGTGAATCGTTTTAGGCTGCTAATATCCGAGACCTTGACCTGATAAATTACCAGTGAATATATAAGGTAGTCCTTTATGACTTGCTTTACAGCTGGAAACTTCTCAATAGCAATTCTTTATAAGAAGATACCGATGGGCACCATCGTCCCCAATCATGCTATATTTTATATTCATGTTCTCTCTGATCTCTGCAATCTTCTTAGGTCTGGTCCTAACGAACTTGTACTAGAGACACGTCTGGTTTTCAAATAAATGCAGCTAAGCTACATCCGAGATGGGTATAAGAGACTTTGATATTTAGAAGTGTAGTGGCAATACAAGTACGAATCTATATCTGAGATGATTAGCGTATCAAAACTGTAACTATCAAGGTGATTTTAATGTAACGGTATGTAATTCATTAGAACTTCAAAGTTAACAATGCTTAGTGAAAAAATCTCTCCGAATGATTTACTGGAAGAAGTTGAATGACAATAAAAACATAAGATGTATTACTGTACCTCTTGAGCTAATAAAAGAGCACTTCCAATGTACTTTCTATGCTGAAATGTAAAATTTTAATTGTCACAACTTCTCATGTTAAGAAAATAGAATCGATATTCCGGAACTAACGGGATCCCGTAGTTAGGTAATCAACTATCCGATTGCTTAATGAAGCTGGACCCTCTTTTCCGTTAAGGAAATCGATTGAGAGAAAGATATGATGTTAGAGAAATTGTCCTTCAGTTGGCGACCGATGTGTTAGAGAAATTAGAAAAGCCAACATCGGTGTATGTCAAGAGAGACAAGATCGACAGCTTGATTGGTGCTAAAAGAAAATTTATGTTCAATTAATTCGTTAGATATTGAATTTTGCTGAATTATCCTTGAAATTATAAAAGACAAATCAATTGGGTAATTTGGGGAAAAAAAAAATCAAGTGAGTAATCGCGTTGTTTGAGAAAGGGAGGAGGAAAAAAAAAAAAAAACAACAAAATATTGGTTCAATGGAGATACACGGGAAATAAAACTATCATAAGAAAGACTCCGTTCACCTACTACATCTTAAACAATGTGCTGGTCAGATATGATAATTTACAATTGAGGCTTTAGTTAGTGTTTTTACACTCTTTAATCACATACCAATCTTTCAAACCATTGAAGAGGCAAATCAAACTCAAATTATATATATAATTAATAATCAATATAAATAGCCATGTGCTTAAGGTAAATATGGGATATTGACAGATCTATACCCACCATACCTGTACTTAATTATAAGTAACCATTATATATATCTATGTTGAGTGGCATTCTAATAGTGTTTGGGGAAAATGGATCCTATAAAGTAATTTTAGTAAGTATTTTACCAATTAGATGAATGAAAATAAAATTACAAATAATAGAGACTAGAGCTGGTCTTCTTAGATATATATTTGTGTATAATATAATTAACCAGAACATAAAGTAGGTGGTATAGAGATCGGAACTATTCATATGTATTCATTAATACTTAAGTAAAAGATAAGTTTTGTAACTTGGTTACCTAGCACGTGAAAATTTCTATAAGCACAAATTGAATAAAGAAATTTTTTTTTTTTTTTTTTAAACATGCGACCAATTTTGCCTTATAATTTACACTATTCGACTCTCTCACATACGGCCAAAACTCCAGTAGATGTGCTATTAAATAATAAAAATCATTGCTACGTGACGCAGTGATTATTGTAAATTATCGCAACTTGCATTTATTTAATTTTAATACCTGGTTGCTTTATGGGGCTGTTGAATTAATATATATATATATATATATGTATGTATGTATATGTATATGTATATATGTATATACAAGAAGTGTTAGCCACTTGAAACAGCTCTTTCTGAAATAAAATCGAATTATATAGCTATCAGCCGGCTGGTTGGTGTCCATATCCGTAGTAGTTCTCGTCGAAATAGCACGTCACGAGATGAGCAAATAATTTATTTACTATATTACATAATTGCTCAAATTAGTCAAACGTTTAGATCATAGCAAATTATATTACCACAAAGAGATATGAGAACATGGATGAAACTCAAATAATTAAAATATATAAAAAAAGAAATCTTTACTAGATTTGGGTTGTGATGTCTTACATCTCTAATACGTTTCCCAGTCTTACATCTCTAATACGTTTCCCACTAATCATGCTACTTCAAGGTGCTTCATGCCAGCTTCACGACTTGAAATTTTCCAATAATTGATTTTTGTAATAATTTGGATCGGATCTAGAAATAGATATGGTAATCGAATTGTGTTTAGTAATTTTAAATTAGCGGACTTATACCAGCAAACTGTCTTCGTATCCTCGACATTTGTTATCACTTATTATCGCTATCAAATTGGAGAAGGAAGGTGAATCATTTTGGGCTGCTAATATCCAAGAATTGGCCAGATAAATTTCTAGTGAATATATTTTGTAGTCCTTTTTTAATTGTTTTCCTCTTGCATACTTCACAATAACAATTCTTGATAATAAGAAAACGATGTGCATCATCGGCCCCAATCACGCTCTTTCATATTTTATGTTCTCCTTGATCTCTACATCTTTTTAGATCTGGTTTTAACAAATTATTATTGGAGTCATGTTTGATTTTCTATAGGATACAGCCACATCTGAAACATAGCTTGATATTGAGAAATGTAACGGCAACTATAGTAGGTGCAAACACGTCGTAGTACTCTTCAAATGGAGCAGACTGAAACTCCAATATTGAAGTACTTTTTAGTATGATGACATTGAGTTTACTGAATTTCAAAATTAATCATACTCATTCTGAACCAAGATAAAACCATAAGAAGTATCGCATTACCTCTTAACTTAATAAAAGAGCATCTGTAAAGTACTCCTTACGTGGTTATGCGAAATTATAATTACTACATCTCACCTTATACTAATTTCGATAAAAGAAAAAGAGAATGATGTTAGAGAAACCATCTTTCTTTTGACTGAGAATGTTAGAGAAATTAGAAAAACCAACATCTGTACATGTCAAGAGGGACAACAATTACAGGTGCTAAAATATTGTTTATGTTCAATTAATTCGTTGGATATTGAATTTTGTCGAATTATCCTAAGAAGATGAATAGACTGGACAACCTCGTTGATAGAATGGGATGTATATATATATATAAACCGGTTTCATGGTGCTGGAAATCTCTAGTTTTCGGGATTCAGCCTGAACTTCTTTAAATTTGAAGAATGGAATGACACTATAATTGCATTGTCTATTTACTTGAACCCTGGAGAAGAACAGAAAATATTAAAACTCTCCCAAAAAAAATAAAGAAAGAGTCCATTCACCTACTGCGTTATAAACAATATGCCGATCAAATGTGATAATTTACAACTGGGGCTTTAATTATTGTTTACACGCTCTTTGATTACACTCTATTCATGTATTAATTAATATTAAAACATCAAAAGATTCTTTTTTTTTTTAATTACCTATGTTGACTAACAAGTACAAGTTTTATAACATGTGAAATGACTTGGACTATGTATGACTTGAACTCATTAATAGCACCAAGTAGATATACCAGTAAATTGTTTAGTCAAATCTCTCTTTATTGGTGTGTCTTCAATTTTAAATATACTGTTTAATATAGCTACATCTAAGATAGCGATGATAGAGTTTTGTTAACTTGTGTGAAATCAATATCCTGACCTTTCGTTATTGGAGCTCTTCAAATAGAAAAAAAGTAAGGCGTTGTATTTCGAGAAAATGAATCAATTCTTATTACAACATGTATTTTGTTATTTATAGTAGAAATTAAAAACAACTAATTACTATCAACTCACCTACACCACACCGCCCCGATAGAGCCATTAGAAGGATTAAGTTGATCAATAGAAACCCTCTTGGTAAGAAAATTTTTGAGTTGTTGTTTAGAAGAAGCATATGAAGTTTTGAGAAAACCTTTGATAATTTGATCACGAGTAAAGTAAACATCGTTTGCGATGTGTTTAGTTTGACTATGATGGCATGGATGATCTGCTAACAATTGAGCTAACTTCTTATCACAAAATAGTTGTACTAGAAAAGAAAGAGAAACTCTTAGATCTTGAAGAATGTAAGAAGTCCACAAAAGCTCTTTAGATGCACTAGCCATGATTGATAGCTTCAGTAAATGAGGTGGATACAATGTTTTGCTTCTTGGTTTCTTAAGTAAGGAGAGAATTACCAAGTAAAACACAAAAACCTATGACAAATTTCCTATCTAAAGTAGAAGCATCCCAATCCAAATCTGAATAAGCATATAAGTGGAGAGAAGAAGATGCAGAATAAAAACTGCCTAAATCAGCTGTCCCTTTGAGATATTGAAGAACATGGAACACCACTTTCAAATGGCCGACACAAGGCTTTGCAAGAAATTGACTCAATTTATGAACTGGAAAAGAAATGTCTAGATATGTCAAAGTCAAGTACAAAAGATGACCAACCAACTTGTGATAAAAAGTTGGATCATCTAATAATGTACTAGCATCAGTAAACAAATTGGAACCTAAAGGAAAAGGAGTAGATAATGGTTTAGATGCAGTTAATTAGCATCAAACAAAATATCAGATATATACTTGCACTATTGTAGAAAGATGCCTGCATTTGATCAATACAATTCTATACCAAGAAAATAGCTAGCAATGCCTAAGTCTTTAATAGTAAACTTAGTATGAAGCCATTGTTTGAGCATAGAAATAAAACCTAAAGCATCTCTTGAAATGAGCATATTGTCGATATAAAGAAGCACAATAATAAATCCTTGAGAATCCAGGCGTGTAAACAAAGAAGTATCATGATAGGATTGAACAAAACCAAGACTAATAAGAAATTTGTTGATCTCTAAATTCTACTGATGTGATGCCTATTTAAGGCCATATAAAGACTTCAAAAGACAACAAACTTAGCATAGTTGAGCATTAACAAAACCTGGAGGTGGCTTCATATAAAATTTTTCATCCAAGGAGCCATGAAGAAATGCATTATTAACATCAACTTGGAAAATGGGCCACTTACGAATGGATTCAATAACCCTTAATATGCATACACTACTTAGATGAGCCATAGGAGAAGAGGTGTCGTAATAATCCTTACCTTTCACATGTGTAAAACCTTTTGCCCTTAAACAGGCTTTATACTCGCTAATGCTATCATCAACATTATATTTGATTTTGTAAACCCACTTACAACTAATAGGTCTTTTACTTAGAGGTAGATTAGTGAGCTCCCATGTTTTATTAGATTCAAGTGCTTGAATCCCTTTGTGCATAGCATGTATCCATTGCTCATCCTTTGAAGTTTGAGTAAATGAACTAGGTTCTTTAGTAAGCAATACATTGGCCATTAAACTAACAAAGTCAAAAGAATATGATGCAAAAGAGACAATAGATATTTGACATGTGAACTAATGAAACAATCTATGTGTGAACAGAATTAATAGAATGAATATAATCACATAACCATTTTGGTGGATTATGTGGTCGAGTGAAGTGTGTAATAACAGGTAAAATAGCTGCTGATGCGAATCTACGAGCATATAGCAAACACAAACTACGAATGGTATTCGAAGTTTAAGTGAAAGTTTAAGTGGGGACGAGGAATAACAACTGAAATGGGATTTTGAATGCAAATGTGGATAGATATCACACACAAAGATACAAACACAATCAAGGAGTTGAGCTCAAAATGGGTTTCGATACGACTTACGAAAACCAAACCAAGGCTTGGGGTTTTAAATGAAGATTAGATGCAACTCATTAACTTGCTCAAATGAGGTATTCACCACAATCTTAAGGTCAAGATTGATAAGAATGTAAGGAAAGATTAAAAAGTTAATCAACACTCAATAATCCGAAATGCAAGCTCAAAGAGTTCAAGAATATCCTTACTAAAAAAGGAACGTTTAAATGTAATATCTTTATATATCCTATCTATTGGCTAATTACAAACGTAGCAAATTTTAAAACCACAGTGGCAAAACTTTAAATAATATACAAGGCCTTAAACCCTAAAAAATAAGCCCACAATTGAAATAAAGAAAATATTTACAAGTATACAAAACTATGTGTTTAACAAAAAAGGTCAGCATGCAATCATTCAAGTTGTTTGTGTGATCAGACTCGAGTAAGAGCTGGTTGGTAATCAGATGTTTAAGCTGAGGTGGGAAGTTTGGAAGTCTTATTATGCTTGGTCTAGCTCTTAGTGAGGTTGGCTCATAGTTGCTACTCTTATGGATTGCTTGGCATTAGTTTTCCCATGTTGTGCCGAGCTGTTCTTTAGCTTTAGGGCCTCAGTTGTTTAGTTTCTTATCTACTTGATAACCGATAGAATTGTTGTTAAGTTGTCTTCCCCTTCTTTCTTAGCTTTTGAGAATCAGGTCAACCTTGACTAGGGACCATTAGCCTTGGCTAGGAATAGGTTAGCCTTGGTTAGGAGTTAGTCATAAGCCGATTCCTATCAGTGGAATGGAAACAACAAAAGAGGATTGATTTGAAGATATAGATGGTATAGAAAAAGGAGCATTATCAAAGTTATCTAATGGAAGAGAGTTAGGGGATGGACTATGAGTAATTGTGACATTGTTTGAAGGAAGAAGAACAGAACTATTGTCTAATTGCAAAAAAAAAATAAAAATAAAAATAAACATAAGGAAGAATAAGATTGACAAGAGGGGATGAGGAACTTATACATTCTTGTGAAGAACTAAGTAAACAAAGATCCTTGTAAGGAAACTTATCTTCATAAAATCGAACATCTCTGCTGATGAACATCCTTTTTAATTGAATATCAAGTACTTTATAAGCTTTATGACCATAAGCATATCCCAAAAACACACATTTCACTCCCTTATTAGTAAGCTTGTCCTTATGAACACCAAGTTTAGGAACAAAGCAAGACACTCTTCCAAAAAGAACTTCATATGGAGTCTTCCAACCAAGAACCATGATTGGCATATGATTAATTAAGTATGTTGTTGTCAAAACACAATCTCACCAAATTTCAATAGGCAATCCAACATGAATCCTAAGAGGTTTAGATGTCTCCAATAAATGTTTATCTTTGCTTTTGACTCTTCCATTTTGTTAAGGAGTGTAAGGAAGGGACTTTTGATGTATAATGCCTAGCTATGAAAATAAAGCTTGACACTCCTTAGACAAAAATTCTCCTCCACTATTGCTTCTAACATATTTAGGATAGTAAGAAAAATGGTTCTTTACATATGCTAAGAATCTCTTCAAAACCATATACACTTGTGACTTGAATTTCAACAAATATGTCCATGTAGCTCTTGAGAAATCATCTACTAAAGTAAGAAAATACTATTCACCAATATAAGTTGGCACTTTATAAGGCCCCCACACATCCATATGCAACAATTCAAACATGGATTTTGATGAATTCAAATTCCTCTGAAATGGTAATCTATAAGATTTAGAAAGTGAACAAGTATCACAAAAGAAATTATGGAACTCTAAGTGTTTACAACATTATAACTGCTCAAGTTTAAACAATAATGTATGACCTAAATGAGCATTTAACAAAGATAGAGTTTGACATTTGGAATTATAAGATGAATTACAAAGCGATGAACAACCAGTAGGAATACTACAAACAAAATTGCAATTAGACTGTAAAACATATAGACCTCAATAAATTGCAGCCTTGGCTATCACCTTCTTAGTTCTTTGGTCCTGGAAAGAGCAACGCATTTTGTCAACTTTGAGGATAAGTGATGAAGTTGACAAAAATTTTAAGATAGATAAAAAATTGTATTTAAACCTATATAACAATAGAACATTTGAAAGAACTAGAGAAGAATTAAGGAAAATTGTATAAATTTCTTTAACTTCTTTGGTGCTTCCATCTGGCAAATGTATAATGATAGGACTTAAAAGAGTTTGTTTGTTTTAGAAGAGACAAGAATAAGGAGAGATATGATCACTAGCCCCTGTGTCTACCACCTAAGAATAATTGTTATTTTCTAAGGCAATAGAACAAGCAGTAGAATAAGTACCTACATAGTTAATCATAGCTTGATTGGAACATTCTCCATCATGTGGCTATTTCGACTTCATCATCCTGTACACTTCTAAGGGTAAAGTATGTATAAAATGTGGAACAATAGAAGACATGTCAAACATTATTAATGATATTAGTGCTATCCATACTATGATCAAAGGGTATATAGTAGGTAGCAATAACATTATTAATTAGAGGTGTGCAAACGGGTTAAATGAGCCAACTTAGCCCGGCCCACTTTGGCTCGTGGGTTAAACAAGTTGGGCTCATTTAGCCTGCTTTTAAACCAGCCAAAAAACCTTGTCCCTAATTCATTTAAAAAGTGGGTTAAACGGGTTGGCCCGCAAGCCAAAGGCATAAATACATTAAATAGACTGATTCAAATTGGCCTACTTTGACCCGTGGGTTAAATAAGCCAAGCTCATTTGGCCTACTTTTAAATGGGCCAAAAAACCTTGGCGCAAACCTATTTTAAAAGTGGGTTAAATGGGTCGGTCTACAAGCCAAAGCCCATTTACACACTATTATTAATGCTTATAGTTAGTAAATTTCCTCTAACTTCAAAATTCTTCCCTTTCCTTCCCTTATACCACTCGGTAAACTCTATTAGCTCAAAACATGATTCAGCATTATGTCCTTCCTATTTACAATTCTTTCAAACTAGCTTGCTCCTTTTAACATCTTTCTTGAAAGTACCTAGAGCCTTTTGCTTGACAGAAAAAGCTGTAGCTTCAACATCAATTGAACTAATATTAGTGAATTGTTTTTGTTTTCAACTTATAAAACCAAATAGAAAGCTCTATTTACTGGTGGCAAAGGATCTAAAGAATGTATTTGACTTCTGATAGCTTTGTACACTTTAGACAATCCAATAAAAAACTGAAAGAGTTTTGTTTGTGAATCAAATTCCACAAACCTATCTTTAAGATTACACATGCAGTAATTGAGACAACCACATGTACATGTAGGATAGGGTTTCAAAGATTGCAACTCCTCCCAATATTTCTTGAGCTTATTGTAATATGTTGTAACACTCATGTTATTCTAATTTAAATTCATCAATTTATGCTATAACTAAAAAACTAATGGCCCATTCATTTGACAAAACTATTTGCACACATACTTTCAAGGCTCAAATGAAGATTGAACATACAAAAAGCTTTCCAAAATGTCAAATGTCATAGTATTAAGAAACCAGCAGTACACCATGTAATCACTACCTACCTACATAGCAAAATCATTTAAATTCTCATCAAGTTTAATAATAATACCATCTATGAATCCTAACTTGAATTTTGCTCCGAAAGCCAATCTAATTGAACAATTCTAGGCTAAGAAATTAGAACCACTAAAAATTATGTTTCTTAATGTCACAGTAAGACTATCAAATGAGGAAATGAAGAGAGGATCAAAGCCATTCTAATTATGAAAAACAATTTGTTGTACGATAGAATATCAGTAGACTAACACTGGAATTGTGATGAATAGAAATATAGGAACATTATCAATCAAGCTCTACTACCATGTGAACCTATGTGAAATCAAGATCCTAACCTTTGTAAATGGAGCTCTTTGAATAGAAGAAATGTAAGGCATTCTTGTTACAATGTGTATTCTTCTATTTATAGCAGAACATAAAATCTAATTAAAACAACTAACTACCCACTTCAGTTATATGAAATACATGTGGAAAATAAATAATAGAGCAGCACATATTAGCAACTAATTATTATCAGCTAATAAGTTTAAGGTTAATAAGCATGATGGCAATATGTAGGAGGGTAGACAAACATCTATTACATTAATTTAGTTTTTAATAGGGCTAGAGGAGGCTATATCAATTTATAATATTAAAATGACACATTTATAC
Organism: Lumnitzera littorea; assembly: GCA_024138015.1. NCBI lineage: Eukaryota > Viridiplantae > Streptophyta > Magnoliopsida > Myrtales > Combretaceae > Lumnitzera > Lumnitzera littorea. Next base: position 82,295,451 of record JAMXBB010000001.1, read on the forward strand.
ATAGTCATTCTTTTTTTATTTTCTTATAATATATTATATTTTAGAGAAGAGGGAATCGAACCTTGTCTGTGTTAAAACGTCAATGTTCATACCATTAGGTTATAATGGTCTTAAAAATTATATTCATTCTTAAGTCCTTCTAACTTGTATACTTAATTGCAAATAATAGATATTAAAAAAAAAATCGAAATAAATGAATTTCTTATGTTGATAAGAGTTTTCAATCATAAGCCCATAGGGGACCAATATGGCGTCTTTAGGCCCACTATTGACTTCTTTAAGATCTCTCCAACCTGAATCAATAAGTCAAACCTTATTGGTGTAAGATGAACTTTATTCATATATGTTGACTATGGAAAATTATGACGAAGGGAATCAATGTTTAGGGGTAAATTTAAATAAAGCATTAATATTCTCAAAAATAGTTCAAATAAGAGATTTATGATAGTCAATTCATAAAATTATTTGAACCATTTTATGAAATGTTAATCTCTCATTTAAACATTTTAAAGCATCGATCTCTTATTTGAATCATTTTGCGAAACGTCAATTCCTTATTTCAACTTTTTAAAATGTTGATCCTTTATTTGAACTTTTTTCATGAAACATTAATTTCTTATTTAAACTTTTCGAAATGTTGATTATTTATTTAAATTTACCCCAAACGTTCATCCTCTCCATTATAATTCTCCTATATTGATTGAGCTCAGTTTAAGTCAAAGAAGCTCCTAATTAGCTTGGAAATGAGCTATCAAGATTAGAGCTCCCAAACATTCATCTTAACATAGGGGCCACGAACGGTTTGGTGGTTACTATCCTACTAACCATCCACTACTCCCATGTTCTTAAGAAAGAGGAAATGGTCCAGAATTAAATTCTCCAATTGACAAATGCACAAACAACAAGCAATACAAGTCGTGACCTATAAATATAGCTCGAAAGCATACAGTAACTCTTTCTTGGCTCTTTTACACTCTTACTCTCTCCCTAAACCCCATATCTTTTACATTCTACTTAATTAAGTATTAGAATGGTAACGCTGAAATTGTCTCGGTGCTCTTTAGAGCCTCGTTTCTTTTCCTTTAATAGACCAAGTATTTTTCAAAGTCTACGTTCACATCTAGAAATTTGATTGGCAGTAATATCCAATTGCAATTTACGGACAGATATTAAGGAGTATATAGTATAAGTTTTAAATAACTGCATATTTAGGATCCGAAAAAGGAATTGGCGGTTTGCTAGATGACCCGTCTGGCTGGCTTAATCTAATCTAAAGCATCCATTTGTCTAAACTTAATGAATGCAAATCTAATAAATATTCGAATTTGAGCATGTGACAAACGTTGCCTCATAATGTTGACAATTGGACTTTCACACATACCCCCAAAACTCCAGTAATTGTTCTATTAAAAAATGAAAACATTAATAAGTGACAGAGAATATATTAAATTATTGTAACTTATATTTAATATTTAATTTTAATATATATGGTGCTTTGTGAAGCTGTTGAGTCAAGAAATATACATGAAATGTTAACCAGCCTAAAAGCTCTGTCAGAAATTAAATCCAATTATATAGCTGCCAACAGGTTCGTTAGTGTTCATTTCCTTAGCAGAAGATTGCTACATTACATAATTATATTACGTTAAAATCAAAGCACCATCACAGAGATTAGCAAATAATTTATTTTCTACATTACATAGTTGCTCAAGTTACTCGAACTTTTGGAAACAGCAAATTTTATTACCACAAAAAGTCCTATCCAATATAAATTTTGAGTAAACGCAATCAAGTAAATAATTTATTTCCATCATATAATTTAACATCATAAGCTCAAGACATCACAACACATTATATATCACTACAATCTACTAATACGTTAGGCATAAACAAATTTTTTAAATCTCCAAACATTCCTATAAAGTCTCCAAATAATCTCATAAAATAACGTTTAAATAAATATAGCTAATTCTTTAACAATAATTAGTAACTAAAAGACTAAATTTCTAGCTACCCAAACTCTTCTAATAGTCTCAAAGTGACATGCATGGTCATCGCTCTTCCAGTCTTAAAGGTAGTTCCAAGGGTCTCCAAAAATCATTATGGTCAATCAATTCACTATAGTTCCTGAATCTAAAAAAAATAAGAGGTGAGTAAGACCTGAATATGCAACACACAATTACATGCACATAAATATACGTATAAACTACATGGATTAAATGCAATAAATAAATATCTAACATATCATTATCTTTCTTTAAGCCTTTCAAGCAACACAAGAGGTTACTCATGACCTCGTGCATACATATATATAAAATACATATAATAAGTACTTATATTCTACACCTTAGAACTATTACTTCCGACCTCAAGATTTCCTAATCTACCTCAAATCATTTCAATGGGTAACTCCACTAAGAACATCACCAATCATTGATCAGTGAGGTGCCCTTTAGGGTTCTGCCACCACCAGCCCCTAAGTTAAGCTACGTATAAGCAACAAATAGTATTTAAGAGTCAAATATTATTTAGTCCATTTTTCAATTGTTTTAGCCTAACAACCGCAACCAACAATTAAGTGTTGTGTATTTAAATCGCCCTAGATACTAAAGAGTCTTTCTAAACCTATTGTAGAAATCAAATTACTTCTATTACTTCCTATTTAGAATAAAAGCTCTGCTTAACCATCATCTAGAACCCTATATTTATTTTTAGAGATCTACTTCACTAGAAAAGGCTAGGCATTTAATGGAAAGCTAAAGAAAAGGATGAGGGTAGAAGAATAGTTTTTGTTGAAACCAAGAAAGGCTAGCCATGTTAGGAGCACAACATGTTGTTGGCCATGCTGGTTAGTAAGGCTTAGAGAAGAAAGTAGCTTGGTTGAGTTATGACCATGCACAACACTTGGTACATACTTAGAACAAACTCCAACATTAGGAAACTACAATGTCCTATACTTATCAAAATTGATCCAACTCTCATATTCAAAGTTCTTTCATCCATTAATATCAATTAATACAAAATAATCATTAAGTTTTAGATACTTACTTGATTCTTTCATAAGATCTTGTATGCATCTTAAAGTCACCACACCAATGCACCTAATAACCAACCTTTAAATGTGGATTTAATTAGAAACTTATCAAGGATTGTAATTCCTTTAAATCTTAATGCTTGCTCTCCATAAAATCCCTTCCTTACCTTTAGGTTGCTTTTTCTCATCCAACTATCTATGTATAATAACAGTAATTCCCAAAATTCATTAGAATCCATTAATCCATCAAAAATTACAATAAATAACATCATTTTCTCTTCTTTCCTTAAATCTCTACATAGGGTTGCAAAACTAAGTTAGGGAAAGCAACTGCTTAATGAGGGTTTGTGTCTAATGTAAAGAACAATAGGATGAAAGTTATAAAGCTATGTTAACTATAGGAGCTAAATTCTTGGAATTATTAGAATGCCCTCTCTTTATTTGATTCTCTTATTAAACCGTCTTTATAAAAATTAATATGATTTCTTTATTTTTCTTAGGTATTACATCTTTATCCCCTTAAAGAAACTTTCATCCTTAAAACTTTACCTATTACTTAGATCTCTGATATGACTATCTGCTCTATTACAAGATCATTTCTATGTCCACAATTAGTCTTCTAGGATAATTAGTTATTTGATGTATGTATGGCCTCCTGTTAGCATTTATAAACTCCGATTACTTAGGGTTTCTTCTTTATTTTGCCTTCTTCTACACAACTTTAACTACATTTATATTTGAACCATAAAGTTTCAATTATCTTACTTACAACAATTTTCCATTCATATTTGTACTTCCATCATATTGATTGTTAATCCACTTTAACTTGAAGAACTTAGACATATGGATTACTTTCTAAAGAACACCAGGCTACAATGAATACCTCCCAAAAGAACATTTAAAATTTGTATCAACTCAACTTCTGTCCACATATCTTTTTCTCCATCTTCCTAATTCTATTATTTTACAAATCCTCTATTGAAAATTTAGGACTCGAAAGTCCTTCATCAAATTAGCACCTACTACTTTAACACCTATTTATTTAATCAGCTCTACCATTATTAATTTTCATACTTAGATGTATCTTTAGGATCCTAATAATATTTTAATACATCCGTTAGGTTTTAATGATAAGAAAATAATAGAAAAAAAGATGATAGGATGATGATGTATTGTCATCTTTAGCACCATATTAATTATTTCTTTCCTAATAGACTCTACCATAATTATTCATAAAGTGCTAATAAAGGATACAATTAATTTGAATACTAGCACTAATAATGGATTAGGCTATGGTTTAGCTTCACAACTTGATGTGATGTATCAAATGAACGAATTATTTTGTTGTGTTAGTTAGTCTTATGTTAGTTAAGAATTTATTTTTTGTTATAGTATAATTTTGTATAATTAAATGTTTAACTAATATTCTTTTTTACCTTAATTTCATGAAAACAATGGTTGCAATTATTTTAATAAACAATATAACTATCATAGAATCTATTATAAGTTTGGGAATTGTTGCTAAGAAAAAAAAAGAATTTGAACCTTCGCTTTAGTATTTATTCACCCTCCAAACTTCTAAAGTGAGCTTTTTGACCCCTCGAACTTTCAACAATTTGAAAGGTTATATCCATTTAATATTTTCCATTTAGAAAAAGACATATGCAAGGGGATAATTGACGATAACATAAAATATATTATACAAATATGATGTACATTATACAAATATAATATTTTAAACCACATACCATGAAGCATATATTAAAATTATATGAAATATTATGTGTCATATATTTACTAATATTATATATTACTAGCGAATAGTTACACCCATTCTAATTGTGGTAAAAATTACAAATTGTAATTCTTTTTTATGGAAAGGTAAGTGTACATATATTCGTATGACAATCCTAAATAACTCCCCTCCATTATACTTTTTTCTTTTTTTTTGGATTTATATAACTCCTAAAAGTATATTTTATTCTGAAACATAAATGGATAACATCAAATTCCTTCTAGATATAAAGTGGCATTTTGTTTTTAAATTAAGACCACCTATGCGAAACCTTACAAATACTATAAAAAAAAAAAATACTCTATTATACTAGATCAATGTTTTTAGGTTCATAATTCTTAAGAGAGGCTTTGACATAGCACGGAAAATTAGTGTTAAGGCAAACTTTTCAAAATCTCATTGTAACGAAGAGGTTGTGTTGGACATTCAGGATTTGGAGATGACATCCAATTCTAACAGTATCCTTATAGCAGACAAGATTATTGTAAAAAAAAAAAAGAAGAAAAAATTGCTTCCTCAAATAGTTGTGATAAACATTCTATTACATACTTGGAAAAGTGTTAAGGTATCCTTGTCTCACGTCTTAACAATAATCTCTTCTTAGTGGACTTCAAATCTAGCTATTATTGATAAGGTTAATTTCTTTGAACCCTAGTTTGTTTTGGCATACCCAATGATTATCAAGTATTAGGAAAAGAAGGTAGAGGATTTAACTTTTAAAGAAGCTAATTGCTAGGTGCAAATCCATGGCCTTCCCCTTCATATGTTAACATCTAAGAACGCAATGGCCCTTGCATCTATAGTGGGAAAAGTTGCTCAACTTGAGGAAGACTTTTGTGTGTAGAAAGATTTTCTTAGAGTTAAACATAATTTTCACATCAGCAAATTGATATTGAAAGGGGACTCATTAAAGATATTTGATGGGAATAGAATATAGATTCACTTCAAGTACGAATACTTTTCCGATTTCTATTCTACATATCGTCTAATTGGTCATCCTGAAGCATAATGTCCTTAGAAAGAGGTACCATCCTTTGCGCACAAGAATTTAGATCCCTCTTTGTGTACTTCCTTCATGGTACCTTTAAGTTAGTATGAGGACACATTGTATATAAGAATTTGGGGAAACTACTACTTGCTGAGGTGATATAAGATCATGTAGAGGCATATGTTTTCTTCTAGATTAAAAGAACACTTGGTAAGTCTATCAAATTTGGTCTCTAATATGGTAGTTGTATGGTAGAATATGGATTCTATTGTAATTTCCACATCTAATGTAATGTGTGTCCAAGGTCGTACACACGGAGAAACACAACAACGAAAGGAGTTGAAAGAAAATAAAAGAAGATTAGCAAATTCAGATAGCTACCAACTAAATATGATACAGCAATTGATCCTATTTGGCCTACAATTCGCTGAATATGACTCAACAGTTCAAACTATTGAGTTACTCGCCACTACTCTATGCTAAAGGGAATAAATAAGAGCTAAAGAGAGAATGAGAACACTAGAGTTGCTTACAAAAGGAAACTTGCAATAATTTGATAGTATAATTGATGTCGGCTTACAAAAATAAATGGGGTTTATATACTAACCCCACTAAGGTTACAAGCATACATGGAAAAGATGAGAAGGGTAATCCATAATTGGAGTACATGAAATATACTAAAAAGGGTAAAAGAGACAAAATATTTTATATAGAAAAGTAAAGAATCCTTTTGAAATGTCGTGCCAAAAGACATATGTCATATGTTAGATGACTGTTTATCATATGGTTAGTCTTGCTTAAGCATATCTTGAGGTAGGTTAACTATAATGACATAATTCAGATGAGGATAAAAGAAAGAGTCAGCTGTTAGAGCAGACCTAATTTAGTTCAAGTCGAAACTCAAGTATTGTAGAACACTTTTATCCTTTATAGGTCAAGTATCTAGGCAACTTGGCTCGGATAGCGGTTTGATGTGAGTCGGCTTAGAAGCTATCTAGATCATGGTATATGCTCAACAATACATACAGTTGCTTGACGGGTCAATTTGTATGCTCGACAAGTTAGTGGGTTTACTTAACTAGTTGGAAATGGTGCTAGAATGTATGAGTACTCAATGCTCTGGTCTATAATAGTGTAAAAGATGGTGGACAAAATAGGAATCTTGTCTTAGATGGGGTTTCAAGCTAGTATTCTTCGTGTAAGCCTTAGGCTCTTGTTCTGTTCTAGTATTTATTGGGTCTTCTTTTGGTAAGAGGGGAATCAGGTCAGATACATTGAAGGTAGGAGAAACACTATAGTTCTTGGGCAATTTAAGCTAGTAGGTGCTACAGTTGATCTTCTTCAAGACATTGAATGGACCATCAGCTCGTAGAGATAACTTACTCTATCGCAGGTGTGGAAATCTTTCTTTGCTGAGGTAAATTCATACTAAGTCTGCTAGCCTTAAAGAAATAGTTTAGTAGCCACAACTACTAATCTCTTGGTGTCTTTGGTTGAACTTAGCAATTTTCCTTACCACTGATTGATATAGCTCTTGCAATTCTTAGGCTTAAGTGACTTTATATTGACTCTATTTAGTAACTACAAGAGTATTGCTCAAATCTAGGGGAATAGTAGGATTGAGGCCATAGATGACCTTAAACGGAGTCTTCCCAATGGTGTTGTGTATAGTTTGGTTATATGCAAACTCTACAACTAGCAAATATAGATTGCAATATTTTAAGTTCTTTCCCATAATAACTCGAAGTAGATTTCCCATCGTCTTGTTCATTATTTCAGTCTGACCATCAATCTGAGGGTAGGTATTAAAGTTGAATACAAGTTTAGTTCCAACTCTTATCTAAAGAGTCTTCTAAAAATAACTCAAGAATTTTGTATCATGATCTAAAACAATAGTCTTCGGTAGTTCCTATAGTCAGACAACTTCCTGTAAATACAAATCAGCAATATATAAATCATCATTAATTCAATAGCACAGGATGAAGTGTGTCATTTTACTAAAGTAGTCCACCACAACAAAGATCAAATCCTTTCTTCTTGATGTCCAAGGTAACCTTAAGACAAAGTCCATACTAAGGTCAGCCCAAGGTGAGATCAATATAGATAAAGGCATATACTTTCCATGTAGCTCTCTTTTTCCCTTAGCCTTCTTGCATACTTCGCAATTTCTAACTACTTTATGGACATCCTTAACCATACCAGGCCAGTAAAAGTTCCCTTTCAATAGGTTGGTTGTTTTGTCTCTAAAAAATGATCGAATGATCGAATACTGTGAGCTTCTCTCACCAATAGCTCATGTATAGGATAGCTCAGCATGCACAACCATCTTTCTTTGAATAGATAGCTATCCTTGAGGTAATATCCACCAACAACAATGCCTTCTTTGCACTATTCAAGAATAGGATTAAAATAGGAGTCGTGAGCATACTGCTCAATGATTAGCAAAAATCCCAGTAACTTTCTTTTGTAGTTGTCAACATGATAAGGCATTTGCGGCCACATTAGCACTACCCTTCTTGTGCCTGATCACGTAAGAAAAACCTTCCTTAAACTCGAGTCACTTAGCTTACTTCTTCGAAAGTTTGTTATGACTTTTAAGATGTTTCAATGATTCATGGTTAGTGTAAATTACAAACTCTTGTGGTAATAAATAGTACTACCAAATAGTAAGAGCTTCGAAAAGAGAATGCAATTCTTTTTCATATACGGAATAGTTCAATGTAGTAGGTAACTTGTCATCATTCTTGCATCAATAATGCACCAATTTTAATGCTTGATGTTGAGCTTTATTTTGGTTTTCCTTAGTTTAACCTATATTAAGCATAGCCCGTTTTGATATAAATTACTCGACATAAAATTAAGGAAAAATATTTTTTAAAAAATGTATAAAAAATATATTTAAAAAAATCATTTAGAGTCCTTAACTAGTAAAACTGGTAAAAAGTTAATTAAGGTTTTTGGGTAGGAAAACCCTAATTGAGAAGTTAGTCTATGTATTTCTTAAAAATCAATTTTTAGAAACTTTAACCAGAAAATCTAATTTCAAAAGTTACCTTATTAAAACTAAGTCACCATTTAAAAATTAAAAAGAAAAACTAACGGGCTTTTATATTTTTGCAATTTTTCTAAAAAGGCCAAAATATGTAAAGATATATAAAAATGTAACTAAAATGAATTTTTAATTATTTTTTATTACGAATTTTCAAAAACAAAACAACAAAAGTTTTTATATCTTTTATTGTTACCTTGAAAGTATTTACGTACTCGCTAGTTAAGATCAAATCAACATAGTTCTATTTTTTTAATAGTGGGTCGATTCTTTTTAATTTTAAAATTGAACCAAGTTTATGTTATTTAATGATTTATTTTTTTAAACGAAAAGCCCTAAAAAGATCTAACTATGTGAATTAATTTAAAAAAAAAACTTAACTAACTAAATCTTTTTAAAAGATTCCAATTAATATTTTTATCATTATTTAAAAAAAAATACTAAGGATAAATATCTAAAAGTATGCAACTATATATAAAAATGTAATTTTATAAAAAGATGTAATTTTGATACATATCTTTATTAAAGATATCAAACTTGGAAAAAAAATGCAACTATATCTAAGATGCAAAAAGATGTAAGATGTAATTTATCTAAAATGTGATTTTTTTAGAAAAAGGTGTGATATAATTTGTGTAAGATCTATTTCCTAAAAAAAAAAAACTACACTAAATACAAAATAACATATTAACTAAATAAATAAATAGATAAAATAATATTAAAATAAATAAACTCACTTGAACAAATCAGATTTAAAAGAAAGATTACATAGGTCATAGAGTTATTGTTGCTATAGGCTGCTATATATCAAGTTGCTGTAGACTGCGTACTATTGTTCGTGCATGTTAGATTGTGCACTACCATACATGTTGGACTATGTAGTGTGTGGAACTTGCATACATGAGATCGTGTTGTTGTGTTGGACGTTGTGTGTATCTGTACGCATGAGTGTTACTATGTAGACGTTGTGTGTAGCTGTACATATGTATAGTGGGAGTGGAATCAGTGTATGTGTTGTACGAGTATAAGTAGGAGTGGAACATATAATGGGCACATGAATGGTGTATGTGTTAGATTTGGTGCTATGGAGTAGGACCTGTAACGTAGTGTATAAATGGTGTGCTATATGTTCTGACCAGAGTGGAACGTGTAGTGTAATGGGATTATGTGTAGTGAGTTGTATGCGAGAGTCAGGAAAATTGTAGGGGTGATATTGTGATTTTTCACAGCCAAAGTCTTCGATTCATAAACTAGTAATTTTGAATCTTTTGGAGCTTTTTAATGAAGATTCAATCTTGACAAGTATAATATTCATAAGATATAACAATATTTACTTTAGATTTGTTAATTTCTCAAATTATTTAATCATATTTCAATCTAATCCACTCTCAAATTCTAGAAACCCCACATTCTATTTAAGCTTTTTATCTTAGGCTTGACCCAATTCATCTTGTTTTAAATTAACCATGGCAAAAAATACACATGCTAACCATATAATAAATCATGAGTCTATTTTAATTAGTCTAATTAAAATATTTTCAAATTGGATAAAAATCCACTTTATACTTTACCTAATTATTTTAAAAAAATATTTTTATTATGAAGCTTAATTTTTAAAGACTCAAATTTATTAAATCGTATATACATCTTTGACTATTTTTTGATTCAACCCTAAATTAACTGACTAATTGACTTGAGTCAAACAATTTATACAATTTTACTCTTTCAATTTTTTCATCTTTTTTAATTAATTATTTATTTTTTCTTTAATTTTCAAGTTTTTTTTTTTTTTACTTTTTTCAATTCAATTTTGCATTTTTTTATTATTTTATTTTTTATAAACTTGGCTCAAAATTAAAAAGATACTTAAATTAAAAAAAAGGGTAGCAAAGATTGGGTATTTATAACTACTCTTCTTTGTAGTGAAGTTTATAAAAATTTTGCCACAAAAACAAAAAGCCGTACTCATTTTTGCCAAGTTTTGACTTTAATTGGCAAAGTAAGAACTTTGAATGTTAGACAAATAGGGTCCCGACTTGAAAGGTCGGGTATCCTTAAGAGGATAAATCTCTTTAAGGATCTATTGCTTGAAAGGATATATCTTTCGAAGGTAAGATAGGATAACACTTTATTAGAGATAAAATAAGACGTTGCTCTTATGAGCATGTAAATACTTAATTTTTGCCCTCCTTTTATTTTTCAAATTTAGTTTATAGGATCCTAAATTATGAAAAGTTCAAAACAATAGAAAATTAATAAAAAGCCCTTAAAAAATGAAGAAATTTAGAAAAAATAGGAATTCTAGAAAAATATAAAAAAAAATAGGAAAATAAGAAAAAGTACAAAAAAATAAGAAATTTGAAAAGTCACAAAATAAAATAGGGTATTTAGAAAATAATAAATTTTTAGGTTGTTTAAATAGAATATAATTTTAATTTCAATAGTTTTGAATAAAAGGTTATTAGATTTAGGCTTAGATTTGAATCTAGCTCAAGCTGACCTAATCCATATGTGCAATTAATTACATATATGAATAAGGAAAAACTAATAGCTCAGTTGGATAAGCATTTAGACTTAATATTGCATATGACTTGGAGATCTTAGGTTCAATCCATGGAAGGAGCAAAAAATATCTTTTATTTTCTTTTCTCACTTTATTGCCATATCATCACCACGTCACGGGCTACCTCATCGCCATATCATTTGCTAACTCACTTCTAAGTATGGTAGATACACTCTGATACACTTTGGCACATTCATACATACGCAGCTATGTATTTAGCACCACGCATTATTCAGGTTCGTCCAATCCAAAATTGAAAGAAAATCATATTGCATTTAATTTTTTCCATCCTTGATACAACCATGACACCTATAAATAGGGGTCTACTCTTCATTTTCAAAACACACCGAAAACTTCGAAACACTTCAGAAAAAACAAAAATCAAAGTTACCTCTCTCTAGTACGGTTCCCCTCTCTCTAGTACGGTTCCTCTCTCTTTAGGATAGCATTCTCTAAGGTGTTTTTTTTTTTTACTAAAACTACCACCATTGGATTTCTCGAGTCTATACGAGCTGATCGAGCCGACTCTAAGTCAATCCAAGCTGAAGTGAGCTGACCGAGCTAATCCAACCCGAAGTGAGTCGACTCAAGTCGATCTAAGCTGAAGTGAGCCAACCGAGTCGATCCAAGCCTAAGTGAGTCGATCGAGTTGATCTAAGCCAAATTGAGCTGACTAAGCCAATCTAAGCAGAAGTGAGCCAACTGAGCCAACCGACTCCAAGCCGACCTTCTTTTTTTTTATTTTTAAATTCATTTGTTTATTTGTAAATGTTATAAATGAGAAAAAGAAAAAAGAAAGAGAAGAAAAAAACAAAAAGAGAAAAAGAAAAAAAAAGAAAAAAGAAGTAGTCTATTTATTTATAGAAATAGATATAATAAGTATAAAAAAATAATAAAAATAAATAAATAGGTTAATGAAAAAAAATCATTTTGACACTTAGAAAAATTGAGTTTTCTAAAAAGAATTGAAAATAAATAAATCAATTTTCAAATTAAAATCATTTAGAATTTCCAAAAATAAAATCCAACTTAAGACTCCTTATAATCTTTTCTCAAATCAACTCAAAATGGGTAAAAACATAAACCTGATAATTTTTCCAAAGATATAATCAATCAACCCGCTATATTTTTGTTAAACGAACTACGGAAGTCTGATATTGAATAGCGGGTATGTAGGTATCCGTACACAAGTACAGGATGACATAAAGTATGGAAAGTTTTATTTTTTCAATTTTTAGATATTTATGTAAATTAATCAATTTAGTTGCATGTATCATAATTAGATGTTTTTTAGAAATTAAAAAGGATATATTTGAAAAGCGAAGTTAAATTCGGAAAGTTAAAAAGTAGTACCCTTTTAGGGTTTAATAAACTAGCCCTTGGACCTAAATCTTTGGTTTTCAAAAAAGCCGTTTTACAAATTTTTTTTTTTTAATCGATAAACTAGTAGCTAAGTTATAGCCAATCTACCTAATTGGTTATAACTTAATCTTTTTTTCTGACTCCAGTTGGGTAGTGACTCCAATCCCTTTTTAAATTGAAAAAATGGTTTTCTTTAAACCTTAGTAGAGGGCTAGTATTAAACGGGTAAGGGTTTAATACTGGTTGGCTTAGAGAGGACCTAATTTTATAAAAAGATTTGGGAGGGTAAAAAACCAGGCTCAATAGAGCAGGCAATCTAATAACATATAGGATGACACTCTTATGAGTAAGCGATCTTTAAATGACTGGAAGGCGCTCTACTAAGTAAACGATCCTAAAAAGAACTAGATGGTGCTCTACTAATCAGGTGACTCAACTAAGAATAGTACATCACTCTTTTGAGCAAGCGATCTTAAAAAGAATAAGATAGTGCTCTTATGAGCATACGATCCACAATTACTTTTAAGAAATATACAAGATAAGATAACACTCCTATGAGTAGGTGACCCTAAAATAGAGTAAATAAGATAGTGCTCTTTTGAGTAAGCAATTCGAAAAAGGACTGGATGGTGCTCCATTGAGCAAGTAACCCAAAAAGAAATAAGATAATGCTGCTTTGAGCAAGTGATCTTAAAAATGATTGGATGATGCTCCAATGATTGGGTGATCCAACTAAGGATAGGATAGCACTCCTTTGAGCAAGCTATCCTGAAAAGGATTAGATAGTGCTTTACTAAGCAAGTGACCTAACTAAGTATAGGACAACGTTTCTTTAAGCAAGTGACCTAACTAAGGATAGGTTAACACTTCTCTAAGCAAGCAATCCTAGAATTTCAAGGACTTTGATGATTTTTGACAAGTTGATCTGATACTTGGGTTTAGGGAGTTTTAATGATTCTTTGAAAATTTTAACTTTTTCTTTTTAAGAAATCTCTTTTGGCAATTTTTGAAAAAGATTTCATTTCTCTTTTGAAAAGGGTTTTTTTTTTTAACAAAAGAAAAAAAAAACTCTTTGATAGAAAATTATGTTACTAACAAGTAAGAAAGTCTAAGGACTCTAAAGATTATAAATAAGGGGATAACTTGCCCCTTACCTCTTGTCCCTTGCCCATTGATCACTCATTCTTTTAGTTATGTTTTTTAGAGCATAATTTATAATTTATGAACCTTTTAAAAACACTGATTTCAAACTTAAGGTTAAGACCATTCATATTCTTGAGAAAGCATTAAACTATTCTTTAATTTTCCACTAAGGGAATAGATATTATTACTTGAAGTATTTAGTCAAAGAGGACTTCCTTATACTCTTATAGGTCTATTTTCACTCTCGGCATAAATTCCAAAAATTGTAGTCCATCTTGGGTGGTCAAGAGTCACCACTTGACTAGAGTCTAAAAAAAGGAGTTAAGTTATAACTAATTGAGTTGTTTGGTTATAGCTTAGCTACTAGTTTTTTGATAAAAACCAATTTTGAAAATAGTTTTAGAAACTAAATATTTAGATTTGAGGGTTAGGTTTTTTAAACCCTTACAAGTACCATTAACTTTCCAAATTTAATATTAATCCTAAAAATCACCTTTTAATTTTAAAAAATAGAACTTGATTATTTATCTAAATAGGACAATTCAAATAATCTAAACTAAAAAGGGAAAATCAGGTTTTTTTATTTTTATCATCACCCCGCAGGTGTCTATGTAATTGCTATTCGAGATCAAACGCACATAGTTCTTTTTTGTAAAACTTTAGTGAGTTAAGGTGATTTTAATTTTGGAAATGATCAAGTTTACGTTTTACTCAATTTGATTTATTTAAGAAAACTCCTAAAAAAAAAAGGACCTAAATTGGATTTTTTATTTTTTCTTGGAAAATTCTAAAAGGTCCTAACTCTAATTAGAATCCAATTATTTCTTTTTTTTTTTTACTTTGAAAAACATGATTTTTCTAAGTGTTAAAAAAAAATTAACTTACTTACTTATTTTTATTTTTATTATTATTTTTATATTATCTTATTTATTATTTTTTATTCCACTCATTTTTATTATTTATTAAACTAAATGAATAAATAAAAAAAAACTAATTTTTTACTTTTCTTCTTTTTTTATTATTTTCCTTTTCCTTTTCCTTTTCTCCTTTTTATTTCTTCTTTTTATTTCACATTTACAATTAGAATGAAATAAAGAAATTTAAAAAAAAATTTACAAAACAACCATAAAAAGAGGAAGAGGGCTGGACCAAAAGAGCATGGGTTGGGTTGTGGGTAGGCTTAGAGTAGGTCGGGTTGGGTCGGTTTAGGCGCTGGATTTGGGTTGGGTTAAGTTAGTTGAATTCGGGTCATCTTCAAGGTTAGCAGCAATAGCTTAGTGCGATTCGAATTGATTTGGCAATCGAATCAAGTGGGAAAAGAGGTTTTCGTGAATATTTTATTGGGGAATGGGGGGTATTTTTTATGCCACGGTGTTTGGACCTCATTTAGTGGTATTTTTGGAAGTCAGTCGCAGATGGTGGTGGTGCAAGTTGTATGGTGGTTGTTGGAGTCATTGGGTGTAAGAAGGATGTTGGTTCGGAGGTTTAGGGCTGTAGTGAAGTTAGTTGTATGGTTGGTTTGGGTCGAAGAGTGTCGGAGGTGGTAGTTCAAGATGGGAGTAATATGTTTGTGGTTAGGGTTTAGGGTTAATGGTGTACAATGCGGTTAATGGGCACAATAATTGATAAGGGTGGTCTTGGGTGAAGGTTGGTAGCATAGGGAATGTTTCTAGGGTGTTTAGTCGTAGTGGTGAGCTCGTGAGAGACAGACTTAAAGTGAGAGAAAGTTCAGTAGAGAGAGAATGAGTGATTCGAATGAGAGGGAGGGTTTATAAATTGATTCAGTAGCTTGTGAATCATTATTTGTATCCTCTAAAGCTTGTATGGGTCTAATTTATAATAGGTTCAATTGGTATAAGCTTAGAAAGTCTTTTAATGGAGAATTGAAAAATTTCAAAATTTGAGCTTCTTTTTTTTTATCTTTGGAGCTTGATTTGACCGATGAAAAGGATGAATCTGGTCTTGCTATTTGGTTCTATACAAAGTAGGTCATGTCTAGAACAGCATTAGAATAAGAAATCATGCCTGTATATGTGGAATTTGTACCGAAATTGGATCTAAAGTAAAGGGGGTAGGTTGTTTTGGTTGGGGAAAGTATAGGAAAATCGGGGAAAAGGAGAGAAAAAGGAAGGAAAGGGAAGGAAAGAGGGGTTGACATGGCGCTACATCGTCCAACGGTCGTGTGCCACATGGTGCTACGTCAGCATCGACTAGTTTGATGCTTTGACGTGTTAAGACATGCAGCATAGCAAGATCCTGACACATAGTAGTTCTTAAGGTGGCAATGTGTTAGTTAAAAGAAAAAGAATAAAATGGCCTTAATGCCTTTACTAAGATTCGAACTCCTAACCTCATGCCTAAACTTAATGCCTAGTCTATATGTTTATCCATTAGGCCATTAGTTTGTATTGTACATATGGACCAAATTAGCTTAGGTTAGATTTAAATATAAACCTAAGTCTAATGGCTCGACTTCTAAAATTATGTTAAAATTAAAAAATCTACCCTATTAAATTGTTATTATCTAAATTCCCTAAAATCTTTTATTTTTTTCAATTTCTTCTATTTTTTGTGATTTTTCATTTTTTTAATTCCTAAATTTCTTATTTTTTTATGCTCTTTCCTATTTTTCTATTTTTTGTATTTTTCTAAACTTCATTTTTTTTTTCTAAATTTCTTATTATTTTGGACTTTCTTTAATTTTCAAATTTTTTTTTTGTGTTTTTCTTAATTTAGGACCCCTTCAGAAAATAAAATAAAATAAAGGAAGCAAAGATTGAGTGTCTACAATTTCCTATCTTTGTGGTGAAGTTAGTGAAGTTTAAACAAAACTTTACCACAAAGATAAAGGGATATTATTTTTGCCCCCTTAGAGTGACTTTAAAATGACTAAATAGTTATCCTAAACTTGATTTACTAGGGATTTAATGAAGAAATGAAACCTGGTTATGTTTCTCTAGGCTCATTAAACTAGGTGGGAGTATTTCTAGGCAATCCTATGCTAGAATTGATTTAGAGAACCTGGTCGTGCCTCTATAGGCTCACTAACATAAGGAGGAGCGTTTCTTGGGGATTAGCAACCTTAAGATGGGATTGATTTAAAGAACTTGGCCATACCAAACTGGGCTTACTAACCTAGGTAAAAGCATCTCTTGGGGACTAGCAATCCAAAGTTAGGATTGATATAAAGAACTTGGTCGTATCTTACTAGGCTCACTAACCTAGGCGGGAGTATCTTTAAGGGACTAGTAACCCTAAGCTAAGATTGATCTAAATCTAATGAATCTAGTTATGCCTTACTAAGCTCACTAACCTAGGTTGGAGTGTCTCTTAAGGACTAGCAACCTTAAGTTAGGATCGATCTAAAAAACTTGGTTGTGCCTCACTAGGCTCACTAACCTAGGCGAAAGCATCTCTCGGGGACTAGCAATCTTACGCAGGAATTGATTTAGAGAACCTAGTCGTACCTTACTAAGTTCACTAACTTAGGTGAGAGCGTCTCTTAAGAACTAGTAACCCTAAGATGGGATTGATTTAAAGGACTTGGTTGTGCCTTATTAGGCTCATTAACTTAAGCGAGAGTGTTTCTCGAGGACTAGCATCCCTAAGTTAGGATCGATCTAAAAGACCAGGTCATGCCTCACTAGACTTACTAACCAAGGCAGGAGTATCTCTCGAGGACTAGCAACCTTAAGTTGGGATTGATATAAAACACTTGGTCATGCCTTACTTAGCTCACTAACCTAGGTGAAAGCGTGTCTTGAGAATCAGTAACTCTAAGCTGGGATTGATCTAAAGAACCTAATTGTAACTCACTAGGCTTACTAACCTAGGCAAGAGTATCTTTTGAGGATTAGCAACCCCAAGTTAGGATCGATCTAAAGCACTTGGTTGTGCCTCACTGGGCTTACTAACCTATGCAGGAGTATCTCTCAAGGATTCGCAACCCTAAGTTAGGATCAATCTAAAGGACTTGGTCATGCCTCACTAGGCTCATTAACCTAAGTGTGAGTATCTCTCGAGGACTAGCAAACCTAAGTTAGGATTAGTCTAAAAGACCTGGTCATGCCTCACTAGGCTCACTATCCTAGGCGAGAGCGTCCCTTAGGGATTAACAACCCTAAGCTTGATTGGTTTAAAGAACATGGCTGTACCTTATTAGGTTTACTAACTTAGGCAAAAGCGTCTCTCGAGGACTAGTAACCCTAGGCTAGGATTGATTAAAAAATATCTAGTCATACCTTACTAGGCTCACTAACCTAGGTAGGAGTATCTCTCGAGGACTAGCAACCTTAAGCTAGATCAATCTAAAGGACTTAGTCGTACCATGCTAGGCTTACTAACCTAGGCAGGAGCATCTCTTGAGCACTAGCAACCCTAAGCTAGGATTGATCTAAAGGACTTAGTCATGCCTCACTAGGCTAACTAACCTAGGTAAGAGCATCTCTCGGAGATTAGCAACCTTAAGTTAGGATCGATCAAAAGAACCTAGTCATACCTCACTAGGCTCACTAACCTAGGAGGGAGCATTTCTTAGGGATTAGCAACCCTAAGTTAGGATCAATCTAAAGAACTTGGTTATGCCTTACTAGGCTCATTAACATTGGTAGGAGCATCTCTTGGAGACTAGTAACCTTAAGTTGGGATCAATATAAGGAACTTGATTATGCTTCACTAGGTATACTACCTTAGGTAAAAGCATCTCTCAAGGACTAGCAACCCTATGCTTGGTCTTAATGTTGCGCCTTATGAGCTTACCAAAAGGAACTGATGAAGAGAAGTGTCCTAGGGGCTTGCTAAGAGATACTTAGTGAAGAGAAGTGCCCTAAGGTCTTGCTAAGAGATACTTAGTGAAGAGAAGTGCCCTATGAGGTTGCTTGAGAGTATTTGGTGAACAGAAATGCCTTATGGGCTTGCTGTGAAAATTTGGAAAAGAGATTGAGTTAAGATTGTGCCTTTAAAAGTTGGCTAAATACTAAATGCGAAAGGCGAGTGCCTTATGGGCTCACTAAAAGATCTTGGTGAATAGAAATGCCCTATAGGGTCACTAAGACCTTGAAGAGAGTCAAATGGATGGAAGGCGGGTTAGGCTGCGGGTCGGCTGGGAGCAGGTTGAGTCAGTTCGGTACATGGGTTGATTCGGGTTAGTTGGATCTGGGTCATCTTTAAGCATAGCAGCAATAGCTTAGAGCAATTCGAACTGATTTGACCATCGAATCAAGTGGGTAAGGAGGATTTTATGAATATTTTATTGGGGAATGGAGGGTATTTAGAGCTCGTTTGGTGGTGTTTTTGGAAGTCGACTATGGGTAGTGGTGGTTGTGCAAGTTGTATGGTGGTTACTAGAGTCACTGGGTGCAAGAAGGTTGTTGGTTTGGAGGTTTAGGAATGTGGTGAAGTTAGCTATTTGGTTAGTTTAGGTCGAAGAGTGTTGGAGGTAGTGGTTTGAGATGGGAGCAACACGACGATGGTTAAGGTTTGGGGTTGGTGGTGCACGACATGGTTAGGGGGTATGACAATAGACAGGGGTAGTCTTGGTAGTGAGCTTAGGGGAGAGAGACTTAAAGAGAGAGAAAGTTTGGTAGAGAGAGAGAGAGTTATTCAAATGAGAGGGAAGGTTTGTAAATCGATTATGTAGCTTATGAATGACTGTTTATGTCCTCCGAAGCTCACAAAGGTCCAATTTTTAATGAGTTTAGTTGGTACAAGCATGGAAAGTCTTTCAATGGAGAATTGAAAAATTCTAAAATTTAAGCTTTATTTTCAATCTTGGGAGCTCGATTTGACAAACGAAAAGGATGAATCTGGTCTTGCTATTTGGTTCTATTTTAAGTAAGCCATTTCTAGAATAGGATTGGAGTAAGAAATCATGCCTGCATATGTGGAATTTATGTTGAAATTAGATCCAAAGTGAAGGGGGTAGGTTGTTTCGGTTAGGGAAAGTGGAGGTAAATTAGGGAAAAGGAGATAGAAAGGAAGGAAAGGGAGGGAAAGAGGGGCTAACGTGGCGCAACGTCGTCCAACAGTTATATGCTACGTGTCATGCAATGATACATGGCATACTACGTGGCGCCACGTTAGCATTGACCAATTCGGTACTATCAAATATCAAAACATGTGGCATAGTAAGATCCTAACATGTCATAGTTCCTAATGTGGCAGTATGTTAGTTAAAAAAAGAATGAAAAGGCCTTAATGCCTTTGTCAAGATTCGAACCCCTAGTCTCATGCCTAAACTCAATGCCCAGTCTATATGCTTATTTGTTAGGTTGTTGACCTATATCTTGTCTATATGTGCAATTAAATTGTACATATAGACCAAATCAGCTTGGGTTAGATTTAAATCTAAGCTTAGGCCCAATAACTTGACTTCTAAATTTATTTTAAAATTAAAAAATCTATCCTATTAAATTGTTATTTTGAAAATACCATAAAATCTTCTATTTTTTTCAATTTCTTCTATTTTTTATGATTTTTCAATTTTCTCAATTTTTTCAATTTTTTTATTTTCTAAATTTCTTATTTTTTGTGTTTCTTTTTAGATTTCCTTCTTTTTTTTAAATTTTTTTCTAAATTTCTTATTTTTTTAGACTTTCTTTAATTTTCAAATTTTTCATTATTTTTCTTGATTTAGGACCTCTTGAGAAAATAAAATAAAATAAAGAGGGTAAAAATTAGGTGTCTATAAGAGAAACTAAACATGGGCTTATCTTAGTTTCATAAGCAAATTTTGTTAAAGATAAGTCGATTTTTTTAGTTGAAAGAGTTTCATCAAGGCTAATATGGTGGGTAGGATCATAAAATAAAGGCTTTGCTTTTGAACTTGGGAATTTGAAATGTTTAGCCTTTTGATATCCTTCATAAGTTTGAACCTCGAGCTTATTGGCAATTTGGCTCGTCTTTAGAGATGATCACCTTGATAATATTTTCTTTATCTTTTTTGTTTTACTTCTTTTGTTGTTCTTTTTGCTTTTCTTTTTTTCTTCTTTTTTCCTTTTCTTCTCCTTTTTTTTTTAATCAAGGTATACACCTTCCATTATTAAGTTTTCACTTAATGGGATTTGAAGCCTTAAGACCATGGGTTCAAAGAGTATAAATTTGGGAGAATTGTATATGGCTTTGAAGTGTTCGGGTAGAATCCATAGGTTTGAGGTATTTAAATGCATGTATAAGCCTGAGTGAGATGTATATGGTTTAAAACTTTTCTTCATCTAAAAGAAATTGAATTATCTATGATAATATTTGCTCATGAATTGGCATAACTAAGCTAAGCATAAGTTAGTCTACTCTTTTTCTCAAAATTAATGGCCCTAACTTCCTAATTGCCCCAATATAGGGTGGTTCATGATAAGGTTAACTTTAAGAAAACTTCCTTAAAGGTTCAAATGAGTTTGTAAGGGATAACGTACTTAGGGTAATCAAACGAATGCCTAACATCATTTTAGACATGTGTACTAAGTTTAAGACAAACTGCCTTTAAGGAATGAGCCCAATATTCACCTTAATGGCAGCCAACTCTCGTGTTTTTAGGGTTAGTGTTTAGGATATAGGTTACCTCTTTTCATCCTAAACCTTTTAATTAACGTGTTACCATTCCTTTACATAGAAAATTTTATGTTTTGATTTCAAAATTACTTTATCCATTTTCATTCACCTCAAATCTACATGAAAAGTTTCATCAATTAAGGGTCAATGACATGTCCTTATTGAATTGAGCTAGCTTTAAAGACAAAAATACACGTGAAAATTGCTTTGTTCAAATAGATTGTGTCTACTATAAGCTTTAAAGTGAAAGATTATTTTGAAAGAAATAAATGTAAGAGCTAAAACTCTTTCTCCCCATTTTTGTCACCCCTCCGAACTTGGCCCATTCAATTAAATTAATCTCCTGGAGATATACCTAACTACTTCAAATGCTTGATTGGATAATTTTTGCATCAATCAAATCTTGCACCTTATGTTTCAGTTTCCAATAGTCTTGTATGGTATGCCTTACTTAGCCCATATGATATTCACCCCATTTGTTAGGTCATGATCCCTTGGCATGTACTACTTTGCCATGATTTTACATATTTGCAACTCTACTTCTCTCAATTGCTTAAACATTTTGGCCATTGGAATTTTAAACTATATAAGCTGCCTCCTCTTGCTGAGAATGGGCTTGTCTTGATCTTGGACTTTTCTAATTGGTGCATTTGTTCCTAACTTCTCTTTTCTTGAATCATCTTCATTCTTGGGTTGTGACGTCTTACCCGTAATTGGAGCTAAGTGTTTAAGTTGCTTGAGTACATAACTCATTGCCATTTTTGTACCCATGAGCCTTTCTTCTAACATCACTAAATTTTCTTCTAAGCTTATAACCCTATTTTTCAAATCGTAGCAGTGATACGTTCCTTAGGCTTGACCATTCATATTTATTTCTAGCAACCTTTCAAAACTTTATATCATGTTGATAGTCAGCTTATGAACCTACAACTTTTTAAACATTTTTACCTGAGATGATGTATCAATAGGCCCTTAGACTTAGGTATGGGCCATGGTCTTAACTTGCTTCGCATGCTTGCTTAAAACCCTTTATGCTGTAGCTATTCTCTATTCAAGAGCAATAGATATCTTGATTCTAAATATGAGTGATTATAGGCTTCAAGTTGGGCCTAACCACTTTAAAAGGAAATCTTTCATATCTTGCAAGAATCTCTTCTTGATAGCAACATTGCATTCCCTTTCTTTTTTAAAAAAAATTAAGTTTTTAATTTTGAAAACCTTTCTTTTTTTTTTTTAGAAAAATTTTATTGAAAAAATCAATGTTGATTTTATGTTATAGAAGGCCAATATTAACATTAAAGGATCTAAATTAAGAAAAAGAAAACATTGGAAACAGTGGGACTGACAAACAAGGACACAAGGCGATAATTATATTACAAGGATGATGTAGAAAAATGGAAATTATTTTACAATGAGAAACTTATTAAATGGATAACACAAGGATGATAAATCATGAAGAAAGCTCCATCAAGACCGTGACAACTTAATGGAAAAACACGAAGAACGAGAACTAAGACATTTATAAGATTAATAACCTTAAGATGAAAAATAATTTATAATAGAAATCTGAGAGTTAAATCTTTTTTATTTTTTTGTATTTTGTTAGTTTCTAATAATATGGTACATATAGAGCATTACAATAAAGATTGACTAAGTTAAAAAAATTATCATGAAACTGGTTTTGTTTTTTATCATAAATTTTCTTTTTCTTTTTTTTTTTAAATTGTTGGAAAGTCTTAGAAAATGATAGTTCCATAATAATCTTTAACTTAATTAATTTCCGTAATTACATGCCCAAAAAAAGAAATTTACAAGTTGATACTAAAGGTTTTTTTTTTTTTTAAACATTAGTACATCATGGTATGGTGGGATTATTAATAATTTTGTGCCTTCTATATTAAATGTTATGTTACACAACCTATTATTTATGAAATAAAACAAAATCTATAAGACTCACATATATTACATAAGATAGCATATATAGATAAATATGTAAATTAAAAATATAAAATAAATATGATGCAATATGTTATACACATGTGTAATCTAATGGGGTTGGTAATTAATAAACTATAGGAATTGAATTATGAACTCACAGTTGAGAATACACTTATATATAAGTGACTTAAAATAAAAAAAATAAAAAAAAAATGAGGCTCATAGGCATTTATATATATGGGTATTTTTTTTAATTTCCTTTTTTTTTAAAAAAAGAAAGCTCAAATAACCATGGATTATTAAATTTTTCCCATAATTTAGAAATGACTAACTCCTTTTCTTGTAAAAAAAAAAAAAAAAATTATGGAAGAGGATGGGTTCTATAGGTCCTAAGCTCTATAGCTTCAGGCATAAACTTAGTAGGCTACATTGTTACATGAGTGGTCACTAGGCAGGGGTAAAAATCTCAGCAATCCTAGAGTTACACAATGGTGGCCCATCCTAGGTTTTTAAGGTAACCCAAGTCTGACCATATCTAAGTACACACATATGATTCTTACTTACCAACACCCTACCTACACCTTACCCCCCCCCCCACCCCCCCCCCCACCCCCCCAAACTCCTAAAGATAAGGCCCATTAGGCTAGGCTTCTTTCTAATAGAACTATTTCATTAAAACCCGGTTAATACAATTGTATTACAATATTAAAAAGGAAAAAAAATAAGCCTATTAATTAATTTTCATATTTTTACATGGTTAGCCTCCTAAGCGTCTCTAGTGGAATTGGCAATTTTATCAAGCTTTATTTCAGTTTTTCTTAATTTATCATATATTAAGTTTAGCTCAGTTAATATAAATTACTCAATATAAAATTAAAAAAAAAAACATTTTTCTTACAAAAAAGTTTAGAAAAAATATTAAAAAAATAATTTGAAGCTGCTAATTAGTGAAACTAGTAGAAAGTTAAATTAGTGTTTTTGGGTGACCCTATTTGACCCATTAGTTTGTATATTTGTAAAAAATTAATTTTTAGAAAATTTAAATAGAAAATCTAAATTCGAAAGCTAACTTATTAAGAGGAAGTTACTAAGTAAAAGTAAAAAAAGGAAAAAAAAAAACTAATAGGCTTTTATTTCTTTGCAATTTTTCTAAAAATACCAAAATATGTGAAGATATACAAAAATGTAATGAAAATGAACTTTTAATGATTTTTTATTACAAATTTTCAAAAAGAGCAAAAAAAGTTTTTATTTTTTTTATGGTTACCCTGGATGTGCTTAGGTACTCACTAATCGGGATCATGCCAATGTAGTTGTATTCTTTTAGTAGTAGGTTAATTCTTTTTAATTTGAAAATTGAGCCAGATTTATATTATTTAATGATTTAATTTTTTTTTAAAGAAAAAGCCTAAAAAATCTAACTATGTGAATCTATTTAAAAATAAACCTAATTAACTAAATCTTTTGAAAAGATTTTAGTTAAGATTTTTATCATTATTTTAAAAAAACCATTACGTGTCAAAAAATCTTTAAAAATATGCAACTATATCTAAAAATACAATTTTATAAAAGAGATACAATTTTAATACATATCTTTATTAAAGATATGAATATTGAAAAGAAAAATGCAACTATATATAATAATGCAATTTTATAAAAAATGCATTTTAGATATATATCTTTATTAAAGATATGAATCTTGAAAAGAAAAACATACAACTATATCTAAAAATGCAAAAAGACATAAGATGTAATTTATTTAAAATGTGATTTTTTTTAGAAAAAGTGTGATGTAATTTGTGTAAGATTTATTTACCAAAAACAAAAAACTACACTAAAGGACAAAATAACATTATTAACTAAATAAATAGATAAAATCATATTAAAATAAATAAATAAAAAAAACTCTCTCAAACGAGTGGAGTTGTTGTTGCCATGGATTGCTATGCGTCGAGCTATTATGGATTGCGTACTACTATATATATATGTTAGATTATGCACTGTCGTACATGTTGGATTGTATAGTATATCGAACTTGTGTGAATGAAACCATGTTGCTGTGTTGGACATTGTGTATGGTTGTACGCGTGAGTGTTACTATGTGGACATTGGGTATGGCTATGCGCGTATATAGTAGGAGTGGAATCGGTGTGTATGTTTTACGCATGTAAAGTAGGAGTGAGATGTGCAATAGGTACGTGAATGGTGTATGTATTGGATTTAGTGTTGTGGAGTGGGATGTATAATGTTATGCGTGAATGTTGTACTATATGTTTTGACCAAAATGGGATGTATAGTGTATTGGGATTATGAGTTGTGAGTTGTGTGCAAGAGTTAGGAAAATTGTGTGGGTGATATTGTGATTTTTTACATCCAAAGTCCTCTATTCATAAACGAGTAATTTTGAATCTTTTAGACCTTTTTAATGATGATTCAATCTTAACAAATCTAATATTCATAAGATATGACAATATCTATTTTAGATCTATTAATTTCTTGAATTATTTAATCATGATTTGTTTTAATTCACTCTCAAATTCTAAAAGCTTTATATTTTATTTAGGCTTTCTATCTTGGGTTGGCCTAGTCCATCTTATTTTAAATTAACCATGGCCCAAAATTCACATATTAACCATTTAATAAATCTTGAGTTTATTTTAATTAGTCTAATTAAAATATTTTCAAATTGGATAAAAATCCACTTTATAATTTACCGAACTATTTTTAAAAAATATTTTTCTCATGAAGCTTAAGTTTTAAAGACTTAAATTTATTAAATTGCACATACATCTTCGATTGTTATCTGATTTGACTCTAAATTGATTGATTAACTGACTCGACTCAGACAATTTATATATTTTTAATTTTTTTTCATCATTTTTTAATTAATTAATTATTTTTTCTTTATTTTTCAATTTTTTAAATATTTTCTATCTTTTTTAATTCAATTTTTTGTTTATTTTTTAATTTTTTATAAACCTAGCTTAAATGTAAAAAGAGACTTAAATTAAAATAAAGGGTGACAAAAATAAGGTGTTTATACTTGATATATCGCATTCCAATTCAAATAGTTTGTCATAATCTGGTATGGACAAGATAGGATAGGGGCAGTAGTGAGCTTCCTTGATTTGCCTAAAGTTCTGTTCACCTCCGTTTAGCTCCATCATTCCACCAGAATCCATCATTCTTCTTTGTTAGCTCAATCAAGGTGGCTACAATTGTACTAAAGTTTTTAGTGAATCGCTTATAGAAAGAAGCAAGTCTATAAAAACTTCATACTTCAGTGACATTCTTTGGTGTTGGCCATTCTAAGATAGCTCGGATCTTTTCTTCATCTACTTGGATTTTGTCTTTAGATGCTACATATCCTAGGAAGGCAACTTCATACTGGTAGAACATGTATCTCTTTAGGTTTCCATATAACTTCTAGCCTTGTAAAATGTCAAAAACAGTTTGGAGATGTTGAATGTGGTTGTTCAGGTTGATACTATAGACTAATATGTCATCAAAGTATACGACCACACATCTTCCAATCAGAGGGCACATCACATGGTTCATCAGTTGTATAAATGTGCTTAATGCATTTATAAGTTTGAATGGCATAACCAACCATTCAAAGATACTATACCTCGTCTTGAAAGCAAATTTCTATTCATCTCCAAGTCTCATACGAAATTGGTGGTAGTGACTTCTTTGGTCAATCTTTGAAAATAGCTTGAAGCTCTCTTTGACTCATCATTAAAGCTTTCTTTTTACTGGCTCAGGTAAGCTGACTTTAGGTCTCAATTACCTAGGTTGGTGTCATGGGTTATATCATAATCTTCTTTTCTTCCTTAAAAAAGGAATAGGTGTTCTTGTATCAGTTGTGAGTAATAAATTGATCGAACAATCAAGGCTATCCAAGTAACAGATATGAAGCCCCTATGAAGACAATATCGCACACCACTTCATCCCTATACACATTCTCAATACTAAATGGCACAGATACTTGCTTAGTTACGTATTAAGCACCCTTATCATGAAGCTAGTGTAGCTTTCAAGGTCGGGGGTACGTAGAGGTTGGTAGTCCTTACCTCTATACAAAGAACTATGCAATGAGTTGGTATAACTTCCTCCATCTACAATGACGGTACACAACTGTCCTTTGATGGTACACTTCATATGGAATAAATTCTCTCGCTAGTCTTCCTTGGAGTTTAGCAAGGAGCTCAACACTCATCTCAGTATTAAGGTTATCATTTCTCCTTAGTTAGCATGAACACAGGTCTCCTCTTCCTCTTTGACTTCAACTTTTCCAGCATTCTTCTCCTTCTCTAGCTCACTCTTGTCGCACTATCCATTACATCTCCTTAGAGCACTATGGCATGTTAGTTTAGATACTCTATAACCTTGTGTCCAAAACCAAAGTATTTGAAGCATTTTACCTCACTTGTCTTCCTTCCATAGGTCTATCCTCTCTCATATGTCCTTGGGGTTAGCCTTTCTTAAATTCGGCTCGACCGGCCTGCTTGATTGCTATTAGGTTGGTCATATCTTTCTTAGGCTCGACATGAGCAAGTCTATGTAGAATAGGGGCTCAAGAAAATGTTAGCTCAGGTTAACTTGAAGCATTTCTCTTTTGCTTTTCAACCCTCTACGCTACCTTAATGGCCTCTTTCGATGTGTAGAACCTCTACACTTCTTATGAATCTCATATTTAAGTCTAAAAATGAATCTTGTCACTGAGGAGGCTTCAGGGTCATCTACGTCAACTCAAATCATCAACATTTGAAATTCTCTCACATAATCATCAACAGATCGACTTCCTTAGTGAAGTTTTTGCAACTTTGCAAACGCGTTGTACAAGTAGATCTTGGTCACAAATCTACCTCTCAGCAATCTCTTCATCTCTTCTAAAGTTCTTAGACCACGTTGTCCATCTCTCGTCGTAGCCGCATTCAAATTTAGCTACTACATGGGAGCATATCTAAGAAACTTAAGTATAGTATGTCACACTTTAACGACATTAATGTATTTATAGCAGTCAAACACTTTCTCGTTGTTCTCTTCCCACTCCAAATTCATTCACATCTCCACTTTCATTGAAAGGTGGGATCTGGATCTTAACATTGTCAGGTCCTCGAAGGGCTCGACGTCCTCATTATTATGCATGATAATATTCAGCCTCTTCTTCTACTCCATACTCTTCGACATCTATTTCCTCATCAACTTCCTCCTCTATCTCCTCCAACTCAAGCCTTCATCTATGACAAAGGCATATTTTATTCATGTTTTAATATGTAAATTAGATAGAATTATTATTGATTTTATAGAAATCATTAGGAATTGATACTTAAGTATTTTCATTTGGACATTTTCAAGTAATGAAGGATTTAGAGTGGAAATATGGTCAATTTAGAGAAGTTTTATGCAAACGAACGAAGCCTGAATTGAGCCACAACAATTTGGAATTGAAGGTAGCCAACCTTAGGACAGCCTTAGATGTCTGTGCTGCCAATCTTGGATGTCTACGCCATCAACCTTAGAAGCTATACTGCTGGCCTTCATGAAGAAAGAGCTATTCGAAAGCTAACCCTAGTTTTGTCTATAAATAGATGAGTGCTTCATAGTTTAGATGAACTTTTTCATCTTCTTAATAATTAAAGAGTGTTAGAACAGTTGGTAGATAGTTTTTGAAGAATTTTTTCTTAGAAATTCTTGGATCGTTGAAAAGACTTCGCCTTTGCTGTGGAGATCAACTTTGGAGTGCAATTGAAGTTTACTCATTATAATTATATAATTGGTGATCTCTATTTGTTTTATGTTTGTGCAATTCTATGATTTGTTTTTACTTTTAATTATGAACTTCTTTGCAATTTCAATTATTACCTGTGCTTTTGTTTTAATTTCCATTGTTGACTAAGTTTTATTTATAGAAATTGATGAAACCCTAAGTAGTTGAGATGAGAATTGTGTTAGTGTTATAAGGTTAATAGATATATGGATGATTCCTGATTATAATTTCTATGATTTTGATTATAATTATCTATTGGTTATAATTGTTAGAAACACTATTGACACAGGAGTTGATATAGGGTTTGTTAGAAATTCTTGATTGAACTGATTAGCTAATGCGGGAGTGGTATTAATTAGGTTAATTCGAATTTATCTAGTGATTAATGCGATGTTTTGAGTTAATTATTCGCTAAGATATTAGGGATAGTTAATTTAGAGCATTAGATGATCATAACATCAAGAGATGTATGATTATAATTTAAAATCCACTATTAAATGGAGATGCGGGAGTTGACTAATTAATTAGAGGTTTAATTCCTTAATTTTAAGGCATGATAATTTCACTTGAATGACTTTATAGCTATTAATCTATATAACATGATAACAATTTGATTTGCATAATTAGGGTAGATTCTGTTTTTCTTACATTCTCAATTGATTGTTTAGTTTTAGATATTTCATTGCAATTTTATTTTCTATAGTTTTAGGGTAATTATTAGATTAGTTAATTTAATTTTGTTTGCTTGAATATCGATAAGAACTAGTATAGGATTAGTAATTTCTTAGTCCTCAAGGGATTGACAACCTTACTTGCTCTTTGTTACTTGATTTCAACCCAGTATACTTATTAGAGTATTTCAATTGATTGTTTAGTTTTAGATATTTCAATGTAATTTTATTTTCTATAGTTTTAGGGTAATTATTAGATTAGTTAATTTAATTTTGATTGCTTGAATATTGATAAGAACTAGCATATGATTAGTAATTTCTTAGTCCTCGAGGGATCGACAACCTTACTCGGTCTTTGTTACTTGATTTCGACCCAGTATCCTTACTAGAGTATTTCAATTGATTGTTTAGTTTTAGATATTTCATTGTAATTTTATTTTCTATAGTTTTAGGGTAATTATTAGATTACTTAATTTAATTTTGATTGCTTGAATGTCAATAAGAACTAGCATAGGATTAGTAATTTCTTAGTCCTCGAGGGATCGACAACCTTACTTGCTCTTTGTTACTTGATTTCGACCTAGTATACTCACTAGAGTATTCGCAATATTTTTATATACATGGTTTAAGTGGATCAAGTTTTTGGTGCTATTTTCTAGGGACTAGAGATATTAAACCTTTTAGTTCTGTTGGTAATTTAGGCATACTTGATAAAGTGTGTAATTTCTTATTCTCTTTGTAGGTGTTTTATGCATAGGAGCAGAAGTGCTGAAATTCTACTACTAGATTCTAAAATAGAGCGCACTTTACATTAGTTGAGGTGAAAGAACAAAAGAAGGAGAGAAGAGATGGTAGGCAACGATGATAATAATTAGATACAAGGAGTCCCGTATGCACTTCAAGACTATACAATACCTATGGTTATGGGTTCTGCCATAAGGAGGCCTACAATTCAGGCAAACAACTTTGAGTTGAAGTCATCCCTCATTCAGATGGTTTAGATAAATCAATTTGGAGGATATCCTAATGAGGGTCTTGATGAGCATATTGCAAGATTCCTCCAATATTGCAATATAATGAAGATGAACAACGTTACAAACAAGGTTATCATATTATAGCTCTTTCCCTTTTCGCTAAGGGATAAAGCTAAAGCTTAGTTTCATTCACTGCCACAAGAGTCTATCACCACCTAGGCTAATCTTTCATCGAAGTTTCTAAGGAGATTTTTCCCACTTGTGAGGGCCACAAAACTGAGGAATATCATCACCAACTTTACCAAGTTTAGTGATGAGTCACTTTATGAGGCATAGGAGAGATTCAAGGAGGTGGTCGGAAAATGCTCATATCATGGCTTGCTAGAAAATCTCCTTATTGAGATCTTCTATTTCAGTCTGGATGAGACATTAAGATCCTTAGTTGGTGCTATAGTTGGAGGTGCTCTGATGGGTAAGACCTATGATGAAAAAAGTGCACTGATAGAAGAGATGGCCTCCAATGCACATAATTGGCAAAATGAGAGAAACAGATCAAGAGTGGCATTGGTCAATGACAATGACACCATGTCTCAATTAACAACTCAAATCTTAGCTCTCACTACCTAAGTAAGTAAACTCATCTCAATATGATCTTTTAATGCTAATCCTATTGCTTTTTGTGAGATATGTATAGGACCACATTCGACTCTTGAGTGCTTATCCGGGAATCCCTTAGCTTCAACTAGTAGAGAGTAGGTGAACTTTGTCAACAATTTTCAATGAGGTAATCGAGGACCATATTCAAATACATACAATCTAGGGTAGCATAATCATCTAAATTTCTCTTGGAGGAATAAGAATAACGCATTTAAACCACCACCTAGATTCCAGAAGTAGGGTCCTGCTCAAAATGCTCCACCTCAACAGAATCGGTTTAGAATGGAAGAGCTCATGTTAAGCTATGTGCAAAAGATCGACACCATGTTGTAGAATCAATAGGTTGCTATTCGAAATTTAGAGAATCAGTTTAGTCAGATTTCTCAACAGTTGAGTAATAGACCTTTAGGGTCTTCACCTAGCAATACTGAAGAGAATCCTAAAGGTGTCAACATTATTATGTTGAGGAGTGGAAAGGAAGTTGAAACAGTTGACAAATGAGTTGAAGAAAAGGAGGAGATCCCAAGAAAGGAAAAGGGAAGCAAAAAGAGGAACTAAAGCAAAAGTCACCAGAAGTGAAACCGTATGTTCCTTTAGTCCCTTTCCCAAGAAGACTGAAGCAACAGTAGCTAGATGCCCAATTCACTAAATTCTAAGATTTTTTTAAGAAGTTACAGATCAACATTCCTTTTATAAAGGCACTTCAACAAATGCCTTCTATGCCAAATTCATGAAGGATTTACTCACCAAGAAGAGAAAGATTGATGTGAATGAACTTGTAATGCTTACATAGGAATATTCTATGATCCTCTAGAAAATTCTATCCAGCCTATTGAGAAAACGAAGAGATTAAGGGAGTTTTATTGTTCCTTGCACTATAGGAAATTTTCATTTTGATAAAGTTCTTATTGATTTAGTTGTAAATATAAATTTAATGCCTTTATCTATTTTCAGGAAGTTGGGACTTGGAGATTACAAGGAGACCTATGTTACCTTGCAACTTGTTGACAGGAGTATTAAATACCTAAGGGGTATTGTAGAGAATGTCCTAGTAAAGGTAGACAAATTCATCTTCCTAGTCGACTTTATAGTCCTAGAGATGGAAGAGGATAGAGAGGTACCCATGATCCTTGGCAGACTGTTTCTTGCAACAAGTAAGGTGTTGATAGTTGTGGAATAGGATAAGCTTACTTTAAGAGTTATGGACAATCAAGTAACTTTTAATGTTTATGAAGCCATTAAACAATTTGATGATTGTAAATCCTGTTACACTATTGATATTATTAATGAGATTACCTTTGATTCCATAGAAGATAAAGTAGGTTTGGATATCGTGGAATTAGTTCTTAGGGATCTAGATGATTGGAGTGATGACGATGAGCCTAAGGAAGAATGTAAGGAACAAGTGTTTGAAATTAAAGCTCAATATTATGAAGAGCTAGGCACTAGTGAGACGAAGCTAGTCCCATCATTGACACAACCCTCGGTGCTTGAACTTAAACCTTTACCTAATCATTGAAAATATGCTTATCTTGGAATAAATGATACTTTGCCAATAATTATTTCATCTTCTTTAACAAGTGATTGGGAGGAACAACTTCTAGGAGTGTTGAGAGAGTATAAAGAAGCCATTGGGTAGACCATTGCTGATGTCAAGGGGATTAGTCCCTTAATTTGCACTTACAAGATATTGTAAGAGGTTGAGTGCAAATCTACAATACAACCAAAGAGACGACTTAACCCAACTCTCAAGGAGGTAGTGAAGAAAGAGGTTCTTACATTGCTAGATGCATGTATTATTTACCCTATCTTAGATAGTAAGTAGGTTAGTCCCGTTTAGGTAGTGCTAAAAAAAGGTGATATGATTATGGTTAAAACGAAGCTAATGAGTTAATTCCTACTTGCACTGTGACTGGTTGGAGAGTTTATATAGATTATAGAAAACTTAATGATGCCACCAATAAAGACCACTCCCCCTTCCCCTTCATAGATTAGATGTTAGAAAAAATTTAAAGGCATGACTATTATTGTTTCTTAGATGGTTATTTTAGTTATAATCAAATTCATATAGCACTCGAGGATTAGGAGAAAACCACCTTTACATGTCCTTATGGTACTTTTTCCTTTAGAAGAATGCCCTGTAGTCTCTATAATGCACCCGTTACTTTTCAAAGATGAATGATGTTTATATTTTTTGATATGTTAGAAGATTTCATTGAAATATTTATAGATGACTTCTTGGTCTTTGGGAAGTCATTTGACTCATGTTTGAATAATTTAGGCTATGTGTTTAAAATGTGCAAGGAGACTAATTTACTTCTAAACTGGCCAAAATTCCATTTTATGGTAAGAGAGGAAATAGTCTTAGGTTACAAGGTGTCAAAAAAGGGGATTGAAGTTGATAGAGCAAAAGTAGAGATAATAGAGAAGTTGCCACCACTCACTTCAATCAAAGGAGTCAAGAGCTTCCTAAGGCATGCTGGCTTTTATAGGAGATTTATCAGGGAATTCTCTAAAATCTCTAACGTCTTTATAATTTACTTGAAAAAGATTATGCCTTTGTTTTTTTATGATAATTATTTACAGGCATTTAATCTATTGAAGGAGAAGCTTATTTAAACTCCAATGATCATTACACCTGATTGGGAGCTTCCTTTTGAGTTGATGTATGATGATAGTGACTATGTTGTAGGAGTAGTATTCGGGTAGAAGAGAGGTAATTTATTTCATGTTATATATTATACTAGTAGAACCTTGAACGAGGCTTAGAGAAACTATGCCACAATAGAAAAAGAGCTTTTAGCAGTTATATTTGTATGTGACAAGTTTAGGCCTTATCTAATAGGTTCTGAGATCATAATATACACTTATCATACTACTCTAAAATATTTGTTTACTAAAGTTGATGCTAAACCTAGATTAATTCGTTAGATTTTACTACTGCAAGAATTTGGCCTTGCAATCAAAGATAAAAAGGGAATTGAAAAAGTGATTACTAATCATTTATCTTATCTAGAATCCAAATGTTTAGAGCTACCCATTAATGAAAAGTTCCTTGATGAATAGTTGTATGCAGTAGAGATCTAAGGATTACCATGGCATGCTGATATAGTTAATTACCTGGTTAGCAAAAATCATATCATACGGTTTCTCATTTCAAAAGAAAAAGAAGTTTTTACATGATGTGAAATTTTATTTTTGGGATGAACCGTATTTGTTTAAATGTTATGCTGACTAAGGAATTAGACGTTGTGTGCTTAAAACCAAATTGCTTAGCATCATTCAGCATTGCCATTCTAAAGAAGTAGGAAGCTACTTTCGTGTGGAAAGAATTGTAGTTAAAATTTTATCTTATGGATTTTATTGACTTAGTTTGTTTAGTCATTATAGGAATTATGTTATGTCTTGTGCTTAATTCCAAAAGACTGGAAATATTTCTAGGGGACATGAATTACCACAAAATAGCATTGTAGTAATTGAGCTTTTTGATGTATGGGGAATAGACTTCATGGGTCATTTTCCTTGATCTTTTTCAAAGAAATATATACTTCTAGTTGTAGATTATGTGTTAAAATGGGTAGAATTAGTTGCTTTACAAACTAACGATGCTAGGTTTGCAATTAAATTTTTGAAAAAGAACATATTCTCCAGGTTTTTGGTACCTAGAGCTATTATAAATGATGATGGATTCCATATTTGCAATTGGTAGTTTGAAAATCTATTATCAAAATATGGAGTCACTCATAAAATTGACACCTCGTATCATCCACAAACATGTGAACAAGTTGAGGTGTCCATTAGGGAAATAAAGCATATAATAGAGAAGACTATCAATGCATCTAGGAAAGATTGGTCTTTAAAACTTGATGATGCATTGTGAGCCTATAGGAGCCTATAATAGAGAAGACTGTCAATGCATCTAGGAAAGATTGGTCTTTAAAACTTGATGATGCATTGTGAGCCCATAGGATAGCTTTTAAAACCCCTATAGGAATATCCCTATACAAAATCATTTTTGATAGATCATGTCACCTACCTATAGAGCTTGAGCATAAGGCCTACTAGGCCATAAAATACCTTAACTTTGATTTCCAAGCTATAGGTGAAAAGCAGTTACTCTAATTGAACTAATTAGATGAGATTAGAGAAGAAGCTTATGAAAATGCTAAGATATACAAAGACAGAGCCAAGCGATGGCATGATAGGAACATCTAATAGTAGGAGTTCATGCCTATTCAAAAAGTTTTATTATACAACTCTTGACTGAAGTTGTTCCTAAGTAAGTTAAAATCTCGATGGTTTGGGCCATTTAAAATAGCTAATGTTTTTTCTTATGGTATAATTGAGTTAAAGGTAGGAGACAATCGTACTTTCAAGGTAAATGGTCACCTTCTCAAACACGATTTTGAAGGGGAAAACATGAATAGTTACGCCACTATTGTAGCAAGCGCGATCCTATAATAAAACTAGAAAAGTCGGGTTAGCGACTATAAACTAAGCACTTCATAGCAGGCAACCCATGTTTAACTTACTTAATTTTGTTCTTTTTATTTTTATTTATGCAAAAAAAAAAAAGAAAAACTTGAAGGCCGGCATTGCAAATTCCAAGCCACTAGCCTAATAGATATTAAACAAAAAAAAAATTTACTTTATTGTTAGTCTATTTTTTTTAGTACCCACTTGATTGGGTAACTCTAGATAATTAGTTTCTACTTTGTGCTTTGAATACACTTTTATTCTATAGTTGCTCTTTTGTGTTTCTTCGTGTTTGATGAGATAGGTTTGATATAAATTCGAAGCTCATCTTAATGATATCATGGTTGGAATTATCCTTGTTGTTGAAAATTGAAACTAGGGAAGCACTAGTTTTTCATTTCATTTTCTACAAATTTTTATTTCCTCTTGTATACTGAATTGGAGACATTGTAGACACTGTAGACACTATCTATTCTAAAGTGGGGGGGAAGGGAATATAAGAAATGGATTTTGAATTGAATTGAATATCAAATTTGATATAAGATTTTGTTTATAAATGGTTATACTTTTCTATCAGTTTGAACTTTATTTGTTCTTAAGTATCTGGCAATTTTTAAGCCAATTTTTTTCAAAATTTTTGAATTTCTTATTTGGAATCTAGAGATTATATAAAGAAAAATTGTTAGCATCTGATTGTGATTTGCTTAAATAATTGACTCATTAAGGTACCTTACTTACCATTGTTGTGATTTTTGTATTTAGTTAAAATTAATTAGTTAAATCTTTAGGAACCTAATTTACCTAGTTTTTAGCCTTAAAATTTGAAGCTTAAGAGTCAGTTGAGTCCTTAAGTGAAAAGAAAACAAGTTCACTTCTATGCAAGGTTAATTAGCATATCGTCTTTTTAGTTGTTCTAACGGCACTTTAACACTTAGTGAAAGCGGTAGGCAAAGCTTTGTACTTAGTGATTCCTACAAAAGAAGTTTGAATAATTTTAGTGAGCATTAAAAAAAAGTTATGAAATTAGAGCCTTTACTCTAATAACTCAAGAAATTGAGTTAAGAGTATCCTAACTTGAATGTTAGAGTGAGGAAGAGTCCGTAGGGGTCCCTGTAAAACCTAATCACTTGGGTGATGAGCTCGAGTTATGCCGACTCAATGAACTTACTATAACAAGAAGAGAAAAAAAGGCAAAGTTCAATATCTGAACTAAAAAGAAAAAAGAAAAAAAAAATGGGAATGAAATAAGGAAACTTTGAATGCACATCAAGAAATGAATTAAGGCTTATAATAAAAATGAAGAAAACCTAGGGATAGAGTAGATACCATATGCTTTCATTACTTTGTTAACTTGTTTGTTGGGATAATTAAAGGGATAATATACCTGCTAACAGCTGTGAAGTTTAAATGGGTATTTTTCCTTCTAGAACTGAGTATCTACTTTTGAAATAAAAATCTTAAGTTAAACGCTTTGATTAAAATTTGTTTTCTCTAAAGTGGTTAATTAATTTGAATCGTAGTACTTTGATCACATATTTTAGTATTGGTTCAAGCAGTAGGTATTATAAATTAGTGAGTTTGAAAGTGTGAAATATTAGATGTTTTGTTTTGCAATTGGAAAATTTATATTTTCAATGATAGATTTATTTAGTTCAGTTTATTTTGCTTAAGGAGAAGCAAAAGTTCAAGTGTGGGGGAGTTGATAAAGGCATATTTTATTCATGTTTTAATGTGCAAATTTGATAGAATTATTATTGATTTTATAGAAATCACTAGGAATTGGTACTTAAGTATTTTCATTTGGTCATTTTCAGGTAAGTATTTTCATTTGGACATTTTCAGGTAATGAAGGTTTTAGAGTGGAAATATGGTTAATTTATAAGAGTTTTACACATACAAATGAAGCCCGAATCGAACCACAGCAATTTGGAATTGAAGGTAGCCAACCTTAGGGCAACCTTAGATGTCTACGCTGTCGACCTTGAATGTCTACATCACCAACTTTAGATGTCTATGCCATTGGCCTTAGAAGCTATACCACCGACCTTCATGAAGAAAGAGCCAT
This sequence comes from Lumnitzera littorea, assembly GCA_024138015.1. Taxonomy (NCBI): domain Eukaryota; kingdom Viridiplantae; phylum Streptophyta; class Magnoliopsida; order Myrtales; family Combretaceae; genus Lumnitzera; species Lumnitzera littorea. The sequence goes on from JAMXBB010000001.1 coordinate 82,333,484, forward strand.
TCAAAAGCTAACCTTAGTTTTCTCTATAAATAAACGAGTCTTTCATAGTTTAGACAAACATTTTCATCTTCTTTAGAATTAGAGAGTGTTAGAATAGTTAGTAGATAGTTTTTAAAGAATTTTTCTTTATAAATTTTTGGATCGTTGAGAAGACTTCGCCTTCACGGTGGAGATCAACTTTGTAGTGCAATTGAAGTTTACTCATTATAATTATAGAATTGGTGATCTCTATTCGATTTATGTTTATGCAAGTCTGTGATTTGTTCTTACTTTTAATTATGAACTTTGCAATTTTAATTATTATCTGTGCTTTTATTTTAATTTCCATGGTTGGCTAAGTTTTATTAGTTGGAATTGATGAAAACCTAAGCAGTTGAGATGTGAATTGTATTCATATTATAAGGTTAATAGATATATAGATGATTCATGATTGCGATTTCTATGATTTCGATTATAATTATCTATTGGTTATAATTGTTAGAAACACTATTGATACAGGAGTTGATATAGGGTTTGTTAGAAATTCTTGATTAAACTGATTAGCTAATGCAGGAGTAGTGTTAATTGGGTTAATTAGAATTTATCTAGTGATTAATGTGATGTTTTGAGTTAATTATTTGTTAAGACATTAGGGATAGTTAATTTAGAGCATTAGACGATCATAGCATCAAGAGATGTATGATTATAATTTAGAGTCCACTATTAAACAGAGATGTGAGAGCTAACTAATTAATTAGAGGTTTAATTCCTTAATTTTAAGGCATGATAATTTCACTTGTATAACTAGGGTGGATTCTGTTTTTCCCACATTCTCATGATAATTTCACTTGTATAACTAATTAATTAGAATTTCTCAATTGATTGCTCAATTTTAGATATTTTATCATAATTTTATTTTCTATAGTTTTAAGGTAATTATTAGATTAGTTAATTTAATTTTGATTGCTTGAATATCGATAAGAACTAGCATAAGATTAATAATTTCTTAGTCTTCAAGGGATCGATGACCTTATTCGCTCTTTATTAGTTGACTTCGACCTAGTATATTTGCTAGAGTATTCGTAATATTTTTATATACATAGTTTATACGGATCTGTATAGCAACTCAATTTACTACTCCTCCGACTTGATAGGGTCGAATTGGGTGATTAGCTCAACTACCGTAGCCATAATGCTACTCTGGAACATTGTCAGGTAGGTTATGATGTAATATACCTTATGATTGTTGCCTGTTGACTTGCATTGCAGTAACTAGATGTTAAACAAGGTTAGTGAATTAGTTTAATTTATCATTGACTAACCAAGGGTATTACTACCATTTTGACCTTGATTGACATGAGCACTACTACTTTGGTCACTAATAACACCTTCAACACTTGAATTTGATATACTATAATGCTTCTCTAATAGATTAGTAGCATAATACACAACAAACACTTCTACATACTACTCAAAACCTTACCAACATACATTTACAACTTCAATCAACCAACACTCACTCGAATAGAAGAGAAATGGACTTGCTATATTTTTGTTGTGAAAAACAGAGTAACAATTGGGATTACACTTACCAACACATGAACCTCCACTTCACAACTCAAAACTTCAAAATTTACTTCACTTTAACACATTACAGTAGCTATGGAAGGAATATAGTAGCCACTAATAGCAAACATGAACAAAACTCCATTGCAACTTCATACACTATCTCTTAGAACTATGCTCTGATATTAACGAAGTTGATGCATCTCTAGGGTCACACATTCAGAGAAATACCATAATGGAAGGAGCCAAAAGAAAATAAAAGAAGATTAGCAAATCTAGGTAGCTATCAACTAGATATCACATACCAATCGATCCTACTTAGCCTACAATTTGCTAGATATGACTTACCGATCCAAACTATAGGGTCACTTACCATCACTCCTTATTAAAGGAAATAGATAAGAGCAAAAGGGAGAATGAAAACACTAGGGTTGCTAATGAAAGGAAACTTGTAATAATCTGATAATGTAATTAATGTCTACATACAAAAATAAATGGGGTTTATATACTAGCCTCACTAGGATTACAAGCATGCATGGAAAAGACAAAAAGAGTAATCTATAATTGGAATACATGAAATATACCAAAATGGGTAAAAGAAATAAAGAATATTTTATATAGAAAGGTAAAGAATCTTTTTGGAATGTTGTTCCAGATGACATATGTCACATGGTGGATGATGGTTTGTAATTTGGCTTGTCTTGCTTAGGTATATCTTGAGGTGGCTCAATTGTAATGATATAATTTAGAAGAGGATAAAAGAAAGAGTTAGTAGTTAGAGCAGAACTGATTTGGTTCAAGTTGGAACTCGAGTACTAGAAAACACTCTGATCCTCTATAGGTTAGGTATCTAAGCAGCTTGGCTCAAATGGAGGTCTTGTACTGGTCGGTCTAGAAGCTGTTTGGATTATAGTATGAGCTTGGCAAGACATACAACTATTTGGCAAGTTAATCTGTATGTTTAGTAGGTCGGTGTGTCAACTTAGCTAGTAAAAAACAATGTTAGAACATATGAGCGCTTAGTGCATAGATTGGTAGTATTGTAAAAGATGGAGGTTGGAATAGGAATCCTTATCATAAAGGGAGCTTTGACCTAATATCCTTTGTATAAGTCCTTAGAGACCTCTAACTCAGCTGTACGTGACTGGTCTGAAGAGTTGATTCCTATCATAACATATCTACTATTGTATAAAAGGAGTGTATTGTTATTGACCCCATTCGTTGATGGAAAACAAATATCTACTATTGTATAGATGGGCTTTCAAATGGAAAACAAAAGATAAGTTGATTTATTATTATCTCTCTTAAGTGTATGGATCGACACATAGGCCCCCATTCATTGGTAATTAATGAAATGTCTCTTTTGAAACCGATATTCCAATAATCCATAAACTAAGAATTTAATCTTGTTGATGCCATTATCCTTACGTTACACAAAAATACTTTCCTTATAAACATGACTCCCTTTTCTTCCCATTTCACTAGCAATCCTAGCCCTAATTCATTAATTAGCAATGTTTTACACCATAACTACCTTCTTAATGGACCAACTACCCTCTATGTTTCCCACTAGGTTTTTCTAAAGCATCTTCATCTCATGATACACCACATCAAAGAAAGGACGTTCACAAATTACCTATCACCACTAGCCATGCAATCCCACTATCCTTAATTACAACAACTCTGCATGGTTTATCATGGAAGCATCTTCACTTAGTAGTGGAAGAAGATGTATGCAAAAATTTTTCTATAAAGATGAGTAACAAGATTATGAAGGTAGGTGCTTTTACTAATACAAGAAAATTTTTTAAGTGATGGAAAAGGGTTTTTAGTAAGGGAAGAAAGATATCAGTAATAAAAGAGAAGATTAAAGAGGAAAATAGCCTTATTGAGGTACATGTTGTTCAGAAAAATGACTACTTTGATATAGTTTCCTATATTTGTCCTTCAATAGCTACATACCTTGATTGTTTTGTCTCGGAATTATCAAGGCTTGGGGTAACCTTTAGTAGTTAAACAACTTAAATGCCTTATTTGCAAATTTAAAGCCCAAAGTGGTCTTGCATATGGAGATACATAAAGATGTTTTTTGTTTATAGAGAAATTATATATAGACTTGATTGGTCTGTTAGGGGGATTAGCTTTACAGTGGCATGAAGAAGTGGAATTGAATTTTATCTTTGCAAATAGACATATTTTAGATACAAATGTTGTTGACAATGTTAGTGGTAAGATAAATTGAATTACTTTCTATTATGCTAATCTAGTGTTAGGGTTTCGATTGTGATTATTAGATAGATTTTGAAGGATGGTAGCAATCTTAGATTCACTTTAGATGATTGTAGGTGACTTAAATGAAGTGATGAGTAATGAAGAGAAAAGTGAAGGCTGAGAAAGGCCAAGAAGCTAGATTATATCTTTTCTATAAATGATTCCTAATTATGGATTTTTTGATACAGGATCTTAGGGATAAAAAATGTACTTGGTCTAATCATAAAAGGGATGGTGTTTAGGTTAAAGGGAGGTTAGATGTAGATTAATAATTCGAGGGGTTTGGAATTGTTGCCCAGGATGCGAATTACTAATCTTCCTATACATGGATCCAATTACTCACCTTTGTTATTACATTTGCATGTGACTTAGAACTTTTTGGTTTGAATAGCATTAGGTTAATATCGAGGGTTATTTTCAGGTAATTAAAGAGGCTTGGTGTAAAGAGGGGTTGCAACCACATTTGATATGACTAATGCAATAATTGCAAAATTGTCATTTAGCACATGTTGTATGGAGTAAAAAGCATGTAAAAAATAATGCCAAATTAATTGATGATCTTCATGAATATCTGGCTAAACTATAGTAAAGAGATGTTTATAAGGTTGAATTGGAAGAAGAGTTGGAGTTGCTTGCACAAAAAGCTTGCTTTTGCCCATAAGAGGAAATATTTTAGCACCAGTAACTGCAAATTCATTAGATGAAATATGGAGATCAGAATGCGAAGTTCTTTCACTAAACAACTTTAAATAGAAGAGTGAAGAATAGAATGCACATAATTAAGGGGACTGATGGTTGATGGCAAGAAGATGATGAATCTATCAATACTACCTTCTTAGATTTCTTCTCAATGTTGTATACATCAAAAGGTGGATAACTTGTAGAAGAGGTGTTACAACATATTTTAGTAATAATGGTTATGGAGGAGCAAAATGTGTGGCTAACTAGACCACTTAACATTAATGAGGTCCGAGAGACTATATTATAGCTAAGGAGTTTAAAATCTCCACATCTTGATGGTTTCAGTGGACATTTTGCCATTCACATTGGGATTTAATCATTTCCTACATTTTCAAAGTTATCAAGCGTTACAAACCTTTAAGTATCCTCCCTAATACTTCTAATGATACACTATTGTCTTCATACCTAATGTAATACCCTAGGTTTTCCAACCAATTCAATAATCCTAAGATCCAAGCTCCTAAATTTAGGGCATTGGGCTAGGTTAATCATTCTAATTCAAACTTCATAGTAAGGTTAGAAAAGTTTGATGAATTAATTCAAGTAATGTCAATTTTTTGAAATAAGCTATATAAAAGGATTAATTTGAGAAAAATGTCGATTTATCAATAAAGTCGATAAACTATCAAAAATAAGAAATTCATTGGGATGATGAGTCAATACCTAATTAACTACAAAATGATACATGACACCTAGGGAAATAGGAAAAATGACATTTGGCAAACACATGTCCAATTTTTATTAAATCAAACAAAATTGAAAACCCATAAATATAACCCAAACCCTCAATGACAATATTTTATCATTCTAAAAATATAAGAACATAATTTATAAAAATTAGATAAAATAAAATATAAATAGAATAAGAAATAGTGTTGTAATTAGTTTAGGGCGATTTGTATACTAAACCATAACCTGACTTAGAGTAGCTTGGAGATTAAAGAGAGGGTAGTGCGCTTAGTTGTTCCAATAAGGTGTAGATTTGGTTTTGTAGGCTTATTTTTGGTGTAGATCAATGTAGTAATTTTATTTTAATTAAATAATTAGTAGAAATATAGGGTCCTTAAGAAAATGTCCTATTTGGTAGAAAATTAAATTAATTTTTAGAAATATTAGATGATATTGTTTCAAGTTTAATTTTTGTATATAATACATTTAATATATGTATTTAATTGCAATAACAATAATTTTGGAAAATAAGCATATCTATTATTTTTTATAATTATTTTGAATAAAATTGCCTATTTTGGCCATTTGTTGAAATAATTGGTTTTTGATGAAATTAATAAATAAGACCTACATGTTTTGACTCTTAGAAGTTTATGATGATATTTGGAATATTTAAGTTTTATCTAACACATAAATTTGTATATTTATCCTAATTTTTAATAACTTCAAGCTAAAATTGCTATTTTCGTAAAAATAAGTAATGGCTAGTTTAGTGTAATTCATGATTAATAATTAAACTACATATTTTTGTGACTTTATAGGATTTTTCATGGACTTAATCGGGCTCATATATTATTTATTATGTATTTTCCTCACATAAGCTTATGAATTAACCTAATATGAAAAATAGTGACTAAAACTATTAAAGTGTTTGTAAGATAATGTCAGATCAGTAACTGGAACATGTAATTAACATGAGCATAGTTGGAAAGTATAAAATTTTAGGACTTCTAATTTAGAATTAAATCTTACTTGAGTTAATTACGAAGTTACAATAACATACCAGGTAGTGAGAAAGGGTATCTTTGGTTTTTGACATTATTGATTAATCTTGATTCTTAAGATATATTAATAGTACTCGAAACAACTTTTGTGGTGATATAAATTGTCATGCTTTAAATAGGAGTAGTTATAATAGTCCCGCCATGTAGACTAACCTAAGATAGAAGTTGATCTCATAGATGTTATCATACATACAATCTACACAAGGTGTACATAACTTAATTAGCTTGAACATCCATTCTAATATCTATGAGTAACTAAACCTGTGGCATAGCGTTATAAAATACTTGTTTTATATAACTTGTTATCTTATAATATAACAGTATTTACATAAACATTTCATCTTTAGAGTTAAAGTGTACAATCAAAGTTTCTTAAAAACCATAGGTTTTGTAGACTATATATAATAAGTTAGGAAATTAGTGAGCATCCTAAGGAATTCCTAATTAGTTTCTTGAAAATTCAAAAGATAATTGAAAAGCCTAGGTTCAGTTGATTGTTCGTTCCTCACTTTCCCAGTAACAACACATTAACTTAGGGGTAGTGGTATCAGAATATCCTAATCTTCACTCAATACTTGCAAAAGAGTCTATAGGAATATGAGCACAACTAAGTGCGACGGAGTTAGAAGAGTACCAAACAATTACAAGCAAGGTTATTAATAATGATGAAATGCAATGTAATTAGTCAAATGAAACATCGCACAATGTTATCCGATCCATTGTAAATTTGAAGAAATTACATCCACTTCAACCCAAATTGAGGAGTTTTATCGTGACTCAAATCAGACTAAACTTGGGCTTGTGTAATGGAGAACACCTTCCTCCCATTATCACCTTCAAACCACAACCCCCACTCTTGTCGTGACCTCCTAGCCTGTCACTTAGTTTGATTAAGGATAGGGAAAGGACCATTTCATCTATCCTCATCGAAGGAAGTAGGTATTTAGCTTGACACTTTTAATTGTTTCTCCTAATTGGGGTTATGCATATCCAGTTTCATTTTAGTTGAATAATCGTTAGTTGTAATTAGGGGTGATAACTAAGTTCATGCAATATAAAAATAATGTAAACATGCAGAACAACATACCAAGGAGTTTAACTCTTATTACAGTTGAGTATTATATACACACACGGTATGTATACAACCAACTAATTACAAACATAACCAAAAGTACTCTTGAGTCTCTAGATACTTTAATATAGTATCCCAACAAGTGGTGAAACTACAATCCCAACTTATTTGTTTAGACGCTCACTATGGAAGACTTAAGCTATCAATTGTTTGACCATTGGGAGATCCTATACATATATAAAACCCGAATTCAGTTTTCATAATAGTTATGAAAACATTAGGGTTTTATATATGTATAGGATCTCCCAATGGTCAAACAATTGATAGCTTAAGTCTTCCATAGTGAGCGTCTAAACAAATAAGTTGGGATTGTAGTTTCACCACTTGTTGGGATACTATATTAAAGTATCTAGAGACTCAAGAGTACTTTTGGTTATGTTTGTAATTAGTTGGTTGTATACATACCGTGTGTGTATA
>JAMXBB010000001.1:82341349-82465327 GCA_024138015.1 Lumnitzera littorea
TATCCCAACAAGTGGTGAAACTACAATCCCAACTTATTTGTTTAGACGCTCACTATGGAAGACTTAAGCTATCAATTGTTTGACCATTGGGAGATCCTATACATATATAAAACCCGAATTCAGTTTTCATAATAGTTATGAAAACATTAGGGTTTGATCTAAAAGGGTTATATATATATAAATATATTATCACCATAATAAATAGTTTTATTATATATATATATATATATATCAAGTTAAGTTATTAATTATTAATAATATACGCAATTTATACTATTACGTATTATATATAATTTTGATCATATCAAAATGTACTTATAGTTGATTAAATCATATTTTAATTTTGGTAGGGTTACCGTAATATGCACATTCTAAAATATTATAGAGTCATAGGTTATATTATCTAAAATTGTCTAATTTTAATAAAATTAGTGTTGTTAGGTTCGTATAAACCTAACGATACGTTTTACGGGTTCTATTTCTAAAGCTAACTTTTAATGGGTAATTCGAGCTTTTAATACAGTCATACGTGTAAACACTTGATTTTTGCCCATAGTAGTTATAATTTTTTTTAGGTCGTAATTTAGAAAATAAAAAAAATTGAAAAATGATAAAAAAGACAAAAAATAGAAAATTGTTAAAAAAAAAAACTAAAAAACTAAAAAAGAAAAAAATTCGAAAAAATTAATTTGGTGGAATCTTAACTAAATATTTGTTAAAAAAAAAAAATCTGATATGATGATGTTAAATCTAATAAAATCAAGATTTGTAATATTTGAATCTTTTTTTTTATTTAATTCGATTCAAAAGATTTCTATTCAAGTTCTATAAATAAGGGTTGTATGATGCGAGCCAAAAAAGAGAACAATTACACATTTGTTATAAAAACGCTCAAACCCACTCCTTAAACCAATTCTATAGTTGAGTGCGCGATAGGACTGGGATCCAATCTGTTCTCTTTTATCAGCTTTGCGTACTTTGCCTTGCAAGTATATAATAGTAGTTTTTAATTATTGTCTATAGCTTATCTTATTTATTTATTTTATATGTGCAGTTATTTTTAAGACTTGTACTAATTTTTTTATTTTTATTATGTCTTTAATTGCTAGTAATTAGTTATAGCATTAGTGTTTAGTATACATGTGTTAAGTTAAATTTTAGTTTTTTCTTTTTTTAGATTTTATATTTTCAAAATGACGTTTTGATAAAATCTCATATTTTACAAAATCTCTTTCTTTGCATATTGTATTAATTTAGAAAAATTGCATTAGGCATGTTAGGGTTTTTTAGATAAAAGAAAAAAAAAATCATTTTGATGTTCATAAAATAAAAAAAAAATCTTTAATTGACTTTTTTTTTTACAGCGAGACATCTTTTCCATAGTTTAGGCTTATTTTCCATATTTTAGATGTCTTATCTATAGTTTAGATGCCTTTTCTATAGTTTAGATGTCTTTTCTATAATTTGAACATCTTTGCAATGGTTTAGACATCTTTTCCATATTTTAGGCTTCTTTTCCATATTTTAAGCTCCTTTTCCATACTTTAGGCTCATTTTCTATAGTTTATATATCTTTTCCATTGTTTAGGTTTCTTTTCTATGATTCAAACATCTTTTCTATAATTTAGATTTTTTTTTTCTATAGTTTAAACATCATTTTTTATAGTTTAGACATATTTTTTATGATTTAGATATTTTTTCTATGATGTTTTAAGTATCTTTTCTATATAAAAGATTCATCATGTAGAACAATGCATATTTCATAAAAATTGTATATTTCATAAAATCTTTAGCATTTTTCTTGAAAATAAAAAAATTATCACTTAGTTGTCTTTAAATAAAAATCTTAATTTGAGACTTTTCAAAAATTAGGTTTTCAGGTTTTTATAATTAGGAATAAAAATTAGGCTTCTAGGGATTTTTCTTAATAAAAATAAAATTGTTAATAAAAACGCAAATTCAACCAATCATTTTTTTTATAAATAGAAGCAACACATTAAAGTTTTCAAAAGGAACTACAATCGTTTGATCCCAACTAGCGGGTACGTAGGCACTTTCGAGGCGACGATAAAATATGTAAAAACTTAAGTTCTTTTTCTTTTGATTTTTATTTATTTATTTATTTTAAATATTATAATTAGAAGAATAATCCTAATTTTGATAAATAGATAGTGATACTCGTTAGGGTTTAATAGATTAGCCCCCGAACTTGAAACACTCTGTTTTTCATTCAAATTGAAATCAAAGACTGGTAGCCAAATCGTAATTAATCTATCCAATTGATTATGGTTTCTTTACTTTTTCCAACTTCGGTCGGGTGGCGACTTCAAAAAATTATTTTCAATAAAAAACCGGAATTTCTCAATTTCTTTAATCGAGGATTAATATTAAATGGGTTAAGGTTTAGTATTAATCAAGAAATGGGAAATTAATTTTTAAATAATAGAAAATAAAAAAAAACAGGCTCGATAGTTTGGTGACTTTATTAGGGATCCTAGAGGGCTAGCCACTAGAAGTTGCCAAAAATAGAATTATTTTTCAGAAAAAAGAATAAAATAAAAACATGAAATAATAAAAATAATAAAAAAAGAACTTAGGTATGTTATTTTATGTATTTTTTTATTTTATGTATTTATCTTTTTACTAACATTTTTTTTTGTTGTTGCAGTTTATTTAAGGGGGTAGTTTTGAGGGGTTTACTTTTATTTTATTTGTTTTTTTTTTTGTATTATAAATACATGGTAGATATGGTCAGAACCAGACTGTCTTAGGGCCTTAAGAGAAAGGCTATTGTATAAGTTTTGAATGTTGTGGGGTAACCACCTTCCAAGGCCGATCAGGTTACCCTACTCAAGTTCAAATGCGACCATAGAACCGTTGCTTTGAAAAAACGCGATGGTTACAGAACTTGAGGACCTTTAGAAGCCACCCATTGCATCACATGAAAACATTTTTTTTTTAAATCAAATCATAAGAACCTATGATGTGGCGAACCTAAATGGTTAAGTGTAGTTGTGAAGTTGCAATTGTAATATTTCTCCGTAAATAATTTGTGATAATTCTATGTAAAGTTTGGAATAGGTGATGACTGTAATTTTGATTTTTTTTTACATAACTATGGCTAGATCGAGTAAAGGGGCTTCCAAACAGATCCACGTCTACTCACCTCATTGGCCTTAAAAGATACTCTAGACATGGTCTTAATTTTTTAGCTCAAATAAGTAAGAATTTATTAGGAACAAGATTGGACTTATCTTGCCCCTATAGAAGAGTCCTATAAATATTACCTTAATGTAGGCCTTAATACATTTATGGGAGCTTGAATCTATCGCTTTTTGTTTGGGCCTACATCAGTTGAACCCAACCCTCATAGAGTAAATAAATAAAAATAATAATAATAAAAAAAAAGGAAACAAAACAAAAAGAATCAAACCTATAAAATAATTTCAAGTAGTTACCTTTTTGCCTATTATTTTACCAACCAGAAATATTCATTCTTTTAGGAAAATTTAGCATTTTGCAAAATAGCCTCCTTCATTTGGAATAAATAAGATTTAGATATTTTCTTTGTTTAGCTTTTTATTCTTCAGAATTCCTCACTTGTAAATATACCCTCATTAACGATAAGTTGTTTAGGCTTGTATATAGAATTCTATGAAAGCAATCCTCCGTAATCATCTATTTACAATTTCATCACTCAGTCTTTGTAACATAAAAGCCCTAACTTTTCCTCTCCCTCTTTCAAAAAAAAAAAAAGAAAAAAAAAACAAAGAAAGAAAGAGAAAAGAAAGAAAAAAGAAGGAAAGGAAAGAAAAAAAAAAGAAAAAAAGAAATTTGCTAATGGTTACAAATCCTTATAGGGTTCAGGACAAACACAATTACTTGGCCCATTAAGGCAGATAACCTAAACAGAACCACTTGGCCTAAGAAATAACCAACTAAACCCGAGCCCTAGCCTATCAAGATAGTTAAATAAGCTTAAGGCTTAAGCCATCAAGTCCAATCATAAACCGAGTCAAAACACAAAGCCATGAAATACTATCCTAAGCTTGATCCCTGGTACAAACAAAAAGGGCAATTCATTAGTCCCTTCCACTTCAAAAGTTGTTAGTTCCAGCCTATTCAAACTCTAAAGAACCTAACCTAAAATCACATATGGAAGCTTAAGGGTGTTAAGACCTATAAGTCTGGAGCATGGGGCATTTAGTCTTTGAAATTTCACAACTGAGGCGTGTTCTAAGGAATTGGGGAGTAAGGTCAATACCCTAAGCTCAATTAATCCTTATGTAAGGAATTGGTAACTCACTTTTAAAAAGTTTTGAACGAAAAGAGGTGAGCTATATTCTATATACTAACCCTTAAACACTTTAAGAGTTAAGAGATATCATGGTGAGGATATTTTGGACTCATTCCTTAAAGGAGGTCCATTTTGAATTTGATACGTAGACTAAAATGAAGTTAGGCATTCATTTTCAAATCACAAACACAATTATCCTTTGATAACCCCGTTGGACTGATTTGGAGTCCTTTCAAATGCAAACCCTATCAAGAACCACCCCACAGTAGGGGAATTCAGAGGTTAGGGTCATTGATTAGGAGAAAATGATAAAACTGATTTGTGCTTACCCTAGTAATAACAATTCAAGGATAATTTTTATTTTTGATAAATTGTTCCCTTTGAAAAAGAGCTAACATTTTTCCAAATACCCTAAAGGCCACACATACCTTACCTAAGTCAATGCACTTTGAACCTATACTTATGGATTTAGGGCCTTGATTCATCTAAAGACAAAAACTTGACAAAGAGATAGTTGTTTTTGGGGAGAGAAAAGAAAGAAATGAAATAAAAAGAAAAAGAAAAAAAAGAAAAAGAAAAGGAAAAAGAAAAAAAACTAGGAAAAAGGAAAATGAAGAAATACCTAAATATCAAGCTTAAGAAAATCCCCAATCAAAGAAGGCCCAAGTTGCTCTAAAAACAAAAGGCCTTGAATCGCATTCCTAACCAAAAACGCAAAACCTCATATTCTTTCAGAATCATGTTTTCAACCATAAACCAAAAACTCTATATTCAGTTCAAAATCACACTCTAAATCATGAACATAAACCCTTTTTATCTACTCAATTCTCAAACACAAGACCTTCCTATCCATATTACCACCCTACTCAAAGCTCTTCCAATTTTAAAGAATAATTTATCTAAGATAAAAATTATTTTTGAAACTGGGGTAAGCGCACATTTAGTTCATTCCTAAGGGTTCTTGACTTGTATCCCTCGGGTTGGATGAAAGCACTTTTTTCAAAATAGGCCCTCTTAATTAACTTCTTTTGAAACCATTTGACTAAAAGCCTAATTTACAATGCTAAACCGAAAAAGACCTAACAGATTGATCAATGCGTATCATTTACAAACTGGATTATAATTTCTAGAATAGTAATCAAGAGTGAAATCTAGACCGAGAGTGCGTAAGGAAGTCCTCTTCGACTAAACTAATCGTGAGTTACCTTTTCCTTACAAAATGAATGTTTAAGGCCTATCCAAGAAGCTCATTGTCTAGATTACAAACTAGGGTGGATATGAGATACCCTACATGATTATAACGTTTGCCTTTTGAATAAGAATTTGTATTTGTTAGCAAACTTTTAAGGGAAAAGAAGGAAAAAAGAAAATGAAAAGACATGAAAAGGAGAGAGAGAAAGTGGAGGCTCGTTACAAGTTTTTCCATTCATTTTCCAGTCCATTTCATCCATAGTAGCTAAATTTTCAATTCATGTTATAAACAGTTTTCACTAAATTCCTCGTTTGTAAATTTCTCAAATCAAGAGTTTTTCGAGTCGACTATGTTCCTTAGTTTTACTTTCAATTGTCAATAAAGTTTAAGTGAGTCCAAAGGGTGCTTACCCTTTATCCATTTTCTCAAGGATATAGCCAGCTCATAGAGCACTGTTCCTATCCATATCTTCTTTAGCACTTCAGTCAGCTTATGGAGCACTATCTAGATTCATATTTTCATTTAGGGATTTAGCTAGCTCATAGAACGCAATCACAATCTAAAGTTTCTTAAGCTTCCAGCTGGCTCCTAAAAAGTAGTCCCAATTTATAATCTCTGAGGGAGCTAGCTAACTCTTCGAGCATAGTCCCAATCCAGAGTTTCTTGAACTCCTAGTCATTCGACTCACAAAATGTTACCAGACTCAAAATTTCTTCAAGGGACTTAGCAAGCTCAGGAAGCGCTATCCCAATTTAACTTTTTCTTGTTTTTAGGTCATAGCCAGCTTAAAGGACGCTTTGACCGCCCTGGTTAGTTAGCTCATCAGGGCACGACCAAATTTTCCTTGTTTTTAGGTCTTAGCTAGCTTAAAGGGTGCTTTGACCGCCTTAGTTCGTCAGCTCATTAGGGCACGACCAAGTTTTCCTTGTTTATAGGTCTTAGCCAGCTCAAAGGGCGCTTTAACCGCCTTGGTTAGTTAGCTCATCAGGGTACGACCAAGTTTTCCTTGTTTTTAGGTCTTAGCCAACTTAAAGGGTGCTTTGACCACCTTGGTTAGTCAATTCATTAGGGCACGACCAAGTTTTCCTTATTTGTAGGTCTTAGCCAGCTCAAAGGGCGCTTTGACCGCCTTGGTTTAGTCAGCTCATTAGGGTACGACCAAGTTTTTCTTATCTTTAGGTTTTAGCTAGCTCAAAGGGCGCTTTGACCGCCTTGGTTAGTCAGCTCATTAGGGTATGACCAAGTTTTCCACCTTTTTAGGTCTTAGCCAGCTTAAAGGGTGCTTTGACCGCCTTGGTTAGTCAGCTCATTAGGGTACTACTAAGTTTTCCTTGTTTCTAGGTCTTAGCTAGCTTAAAGAGAGCTTTGACTGCCTTAGTTAGTTAGCTTAATAGGGAATGACCAAGTTTTCCTCATTTTTAGATCTTAGCCAACTCAAAGGGCACTTTGACCACCTTGTTTAGTCAGCTCATTAGGGTACGACCAAGTTTTCCATGTTTTTAGGTCTTAACTAGCTCAAAGAGTCCTTTGACCGGCTTGGTTAGTCAGCTCATCAGGGCACGACCAAGTATTCCTTCTTTTTAGGTCTTAGCTAGCTGAGAGGGTACTTTGACCGCCTTAGTTAGTCAGCTCATTAGGGCACGACCAAGTTTCACCATTCTTTAGGTCTTAGCCAACTCAAAGGGCGTTTTGACCTCCTTGGTTAGTCAGCTCATTAGGGTACGACCAAGTTTCTTCATCTTCAGGTCATAGCCAACTCAATGGGCGCTTTGGCCGCCTTCGTTAGTCAGCTCATTAGGGTACGACCAAGTTTCCTCACTTTTAAGTCTTAGCTAGCTCAAAGGGCGCTTTAATCGCCTTGGTTAGTCAGCTCATTAGGGCACGACCGAGTTTTCCTTGTTTTTAGGCCTTAGACAACTCAAAGGGTGCTTTAATCGCCTTTGTTAGTCAGCTCATTAGGGCACAACCAAGTTTTTTCATTTTTAGGTCTTAGCCAACTCAAAAGGCGCTTTGACTGCCTTGGTTAGTCAGCTCATTTAGGTACAACTAGGTTTCTTTACCTTTAGGTCTTCGCCAGCTCAAAGGGCGCTTTGATTGCCTTGGTTGGTCAACTCATTAGGGTAAGACCAAGTTTCTTTATCTTAGGTCTTAGCCAGCTCAAAGGGCACTTTAACAGCTTTGGTTAGTCAGCTCATTAGGGTACGACCAAGTTTTCCACCTTTTTCGGTCTTAGCTAGCTTAATGGGCTCTTTGACCGCCTTGGTTAGTTAGCTCATTAGGGTATGATCAAGTTTTCCTTGTTTTTAGGTCTTAGCCAGCTCAAAGGGAGCTTTGACTGCCTTGGTTAATCAGCTCAATAGGGAATGACCAAGTTTTCCTCATTTTTAGGTCTTAGCCAACTCAAAGGGTACTTTGACCGCCATGGTTAGTTAGCTCATTAGGGTACGACTAAGTTTTCCATGTTTTTAGGTCTTAACTAGCTCAAAGAGCGCTTTGACCACCTTGGTTAGTCAACTCATCAGGGCACGGCCAAGTATTCCTTGTTTTTAGGTCTTAGCCAGCTCAAAGGGCACTTTGACCACCTTAATTAGTCAGCTCATTGGGGCACGACCAAGTTTCACCATTCTTTAGGTCTTAGCCAGCTCAAAGGGCGTTTTGACCTCCATGGTTAGTCAGCTCATTAGGGCACGACCAAGTTTCTTCATCTTTAGGTCATACCCAACTCAATGGGCGCTTTAACCGCCTTTGTTAGTCAGTTCATTAGGGTACGACCAAGTTTCCTCACTTTTAAGTCTTAGCTAGCTCAAAGGGCGCTTTGACCGCCTTGGTTAGTCAGCTCATTAGGGCACGACCGAGTTTTCCTTGTTTTTCGGTCTTAGACAACTCAAAGGGCGCTTTAACCGCCTTGGTTAGTCAGCTCATTAGGCCACAACCAAGTTTCTTCATTTTTAGGTCTTAGCCAACTCAAATGGTGCTTTGACCACCTTGGTTAGTTAGCTCATTTGGGCACGACCAGGTTTCTTTACCATTAGGTCTTCGCCAACTTAAAGGGCGCTTTGACTGCCTTAGTTGGTCAAGTCATTAGGGTAAGACCAAGTTTCTTTATCTTAGGTCTTAGCTAGCTCAAAGGGCACTTTAACAGCCTTGGTTAGTCAGGTTATTAGGGTACGACCAACTTTTTCTTATCTTTAGGTCTTAGCCAGCTCAAAGGGCCCTTTGATCACCTTGGTTAGTCAGCTCATTAGGGCAGGACTATGTTTTCCGTGTTTATAGGTCTTAGCCAGCTCAAAGAGCGCTTTGACCGCCTTGGTTAGTTAGCTCATCAGGGCATGACCAAGTTTTCCTTGTTTTTAGGTTTTAGCCAGCTCAAAGAGTGCTTTGACCACCTCGGTGAGTCAGCTCATCAGGGCACGACCAAGGTTTCCTTGTTTTTAGATCTTAGCCAGCCCAAAGGGCGCTTTAACTACCGTGGTTAGTCAGCTCATTAGGGCACGACCAAGTTTTCCTTGTTTTTAGGTCATAGCTTACTTAAAGGGCACTTTAACCGCCTTAGTTAGTCAGCTTATTGGGGTACGACCAAGTTTTTCCTATCTTTAGGTCTTAGCTAGCTCAAAGGGCGCTTTGACCACCTTAATTAGTCAGCTCATTAGGGCACGACCATGTTTTCCTCATTTTTAGGTATTAGCTAGCTCAAAGGGCGCTTTGACTGCCTTGGTTAGTCAACTCATTAGGGTATGATCAAGGTTTCCTTGTTTTTAGGTCTTAGCCAGCTTAAAGGGCGCTTTAACTGCCTTGGTTAGTCAGCTCATTAGGGCACGACAAAGTTTTCCATGTTTTTATGTCTTAGCTAGCTCAAAAAGCGCTTTGGCTACCTTGGTTAATCAGCTGATCAAGGCACGACCAAGTTTTCCTTGTTTTTAGGTCTTAGCCAGCTCAAAGGGCACTTTGACTGCCTTGATTAGTTAGCTCATTAGGGTACGACCAAGTTTCATCATTCTTTAGGTCTTAGCCAGCTCAAAGGGCGCTTTAACAGCCAATGTTAGTCAGCTCATTAGGGCACGACCAAGTTTCTTCATCTTTAGGTCTTGGCCAGCTTAAAGGACACTTTGACTGCCTTGGTTAGTCAGCTTATTAGGGCACGACCATGTTTCCTCACTTTTAGGTATTAGCTAGCGCAAAGGGCATTTGATCACCTTGGTTAGTCAGGTCATTAGGGCACGATCATGTTTTCCTTGTTTTTAGGTCTTAGCCAACTCAAAAGGCGTTTTGACCGCCTTGGTTAGTCAGCTCATCAGAGCAAGACCAAGTTGCTTCATTTTTAGGTCTTAGTTAGCTCAAAGGGTGCTTTGACCGCCTTAGTTACTCAGCTCATTAGGGCATGACCATGTTTCTTTATCTTTAGGCCTTAGCCAACTCAAGGGGCGCTTTGACCTCCTTGGTTAGTTAGCTCAATAGGGCATGACCAAGTTTCCTCATGTTTTAGGTCTTAGCTTGCTCAAAGGGCACTTTGACCACCTTGGTTAGTTAGCTCTTTAAGGTACGACCAAGTTTCTTTATCATAGTTCTTAGCCAACTCATGGGGCACTTTAACCGCCATGGTTAGTCAGCTCATTAGGGCATAACCATGTTCTTCTTATCTTTATGTCTTACCCAGCTTCATGGGCGCTTTGACGGCCTTAGTTAGTTGGCTTATTAGGGCACGGCCAAATTTTTCTTATTTTTAGGTCTTAGCCAGCTCAAAGGGCACTTTGACCGCCTTGGTTAGTCAGCTCATTAGAGTATGACCAAGTTTTCCTCATTGTTAAGTCTTTGCCAGCTCAGAAGTCGGTTTGATTGCCTTGGTAAGTTGATTTGATTGCCTTGGTTAGTCAGCTCATTAGGGCACGACCAAGTTTTCCTTGTTTTTGGTGTTAGCCAGCTCAAAGGGCTCTTTGACCGCCTTGGTTAATCAACTCATTGTGCCATGAGCATGTTTTCCTCTTTTTTAGGTCCTTGCCAGCTCAAAGGGAGCTTTGACTGCCTTGCTTAGTCAGCTAATTAGGGCACGACTAAGTATCTTTATCTTTAGGTCTTGGCCAGCTTAAAGGGTGCTTTGACCACCTTGGTTAGTCAGCTTATTAGGGCAAGACCAAGTTTCTTTATCTTTAGGTCTTTGCCAGCTCAAAGGGCGCTTTGACTACCTTGGTTAGTTAGCTCATTAGGTTACGACTAAGTTTCCTCATGTTTTAAGTCTTAGCTAGCTCAAAGGGCGCTTTGACCGCCACGCTTAGTTAGCTCATTGGGGTACGACCAAGTTTCCTTATGTTAGGTCTAAGCAAGGTCAAAGGGCACTTTAACTGCCATGGTTAGTCAGCTTATTAAGGCACAACCAAGTTTTTCTTATCTTTAGGCCTTTGTTAGCACAAAGGGCACTTTGACCACCTTAGTTAGTCAGCTCATTAGGCCATAACTAAGTTTTTCTCATTTTTAAGTCTCAGCGAGTTGAAAGGGCGCTTTGACCGCCTTGGTTAGTCAGCTCACTCTCTCTAGGGTACTGCCAAGTTTTCCTCATTTTGAGTTTTTAGCCAGCTCAAAGGGCACCTTAACCGCCTTGGTCAGTTAGCTCATTAAGCCACGACCATTTTTTCCTTCTTTTTATGTTTTAGCTAGCTCAAAGAGTGCTTTGATAGCCTTGGTTAGTCAGCTCATCAGGGTACAACCAAGTTTTCCTTGTTTATAGGTCTTAGCCAACTCAAAGGGTGCTTTGACTGCCTCGATTAGTCAGCTCGTTAGTGCACGACCATGTTTCATCAATATATAGGTCTTAGCCAGCTCAAAGGACGCTTTGTCTGCCTTTGTTAGTCAACTCATTATGGCGTGACCAAGTTTCTTCATTTTTAGGTCTTAGCCAGCTCAAAGGGCGCTTTGACTGCCTTGGTTAGTCAACTCAATAAGGCACAACCAAGTTTCCTCACTTCTAGGTCTTAGCTAGCTCAAAGGGTGCTTTGACCGCCTTGGTTAAACAGCTCATTAGGGCACGACGAACTTTTTCTTATTTTTAGGTCTTTACTAACTCAGAAGGTGGTTTGACCGCCCTCGTTAGTCAGGTCATCAAGGCAAGATCAAGTTTCTTCATTTTTAGGTCCTAGTCAGCTCAAAGGGCACCTTGACCGCCTTGGTTAGTCAGGTCATTAGGGCATGACCACGTTTCTTTATCTGTAGGTCTTAGCCAGCTCAAAGGACGCTTTGATTGCCTTGGTTAGTCAGCTCATTAGGGCATGACCAAGTTTCTTTATCTTAGTTCTTAAGCAGCTCATAGGGCACCTTGACTGCCTTAGTTAGTCAACTCATTAGGGCACGACCAAGTTTTTCTTATCTTTAGGTCTTACCCAGCACAAAGGGCACTTTGACTACCTTGGTTAGTCCGCTCAATAAGGTACGATGAAATTTTTCTCATTTTTAGGTCTTAGCCAGCTCAAAGGGCGCTTTGACCACCTTAATTAGTCAGCTCATTAGGCCACGACCAAGTTTTCCTTATTTTTATGTCTTAGCCAACTCAAAGGGCGGCTTGACTGCCTTGGTTAGCTAGCTCATTAACGACCAAGTTTTCCTCATTTTGAGGTCTTAACCAACTTAAGGGGCACTTTGACCACCTTGGTTAGTTAGGTGATTAGAGCACGACCAAGTTTTCCTCATTTTTAGGTCTTAGCTAGCTCAAAAGGCACTTTGACTGCCTTGGTTAGTTAGCTCATTAGGGCACGACCAAGTTTTCCTTGTTTTTTTATCTTAGCCAGCTCAAAGGGCGCTTTGACTGGCTTAGTTAATCAGCTCATTAGGGTACGACCATGCTTTTCACTTTTTTAGGTGTTTGCCAGCTCAAAGGGAGCTTTGATTGCCTTAGTTTTTCAGCTCATTAGGGCACGATTAAGTTTCTTTATCTTTAGGTCTTACCTAGCTCAATGGGTGCTTTGATCGCCTTCGTTAGTTGGCTCATTATTGTACTAACAAGTTTCCTCACTTTTAGGTCCTAGCTAGCTCAAAGGGTGCATTAACCGCCTTGGTGAGCTAGCTCATTAGGGCACGACTGAGTTTTCCTTGTTTTTAGGCCTTAGCCAACTCAAAGGGTGCTTTGACCGCTTTTGTTAGTCAGCTGATTCTAGCACGACCAAGTTTCTTCATTTTTAGGTCTTGGCCAACTCGAAAGGCGCTTAGATTGCCTTGGTTATTCAACCCATTAAGGTATGATTAAGTTTTCCTTGTTTTTAGGTCATAACTATCTCAAAGGGCACTTTGACAGCCTTAGTTAATCAGCTCATTAGGGCACGATGAAGTTTTCCATGTTTTTAGGTCTTAGCTAGCTCAAAGAGCGCTTTGATTGCCATGGTTAGTTAGCACATCAGGGTACGACTAAGTTTTCCTTGTTTTTAGGTCTTAGCGAGCTCAAAGGGCACTTTGACTGCCTTGGTTTGTTAGCTCGTCAGGGCATGACCAGGTTTCATCATTCTTTAGGTCTTAGCCAACTCAAAGGGCGCTTTAACCGCCTAGGTTAGTTAGCTCATTAGGGCACGACAAAGTTTCTTCATCTTTAGGTCTTAGCTAGCTCAAACGGCGCTTTAACCGCCTTGGTTATTCAGCTCATTAGGACACGACTAGGTTTCCTCACTTTTAGGTCTTAGCCAGTTCAAAGGGCGCTTTGATCGCCTTAGTCAATCAAGTTATTGGGGCACGACCAAGTTTTCCTTCTTTTTGGGTCTTAACCAACTCAAAAGGCACATTGACCGCCTTGGTTAGCCAGCTCATCAGGGCAAGGCCAAGTTTCTTCATTTTTAGGTCTTAGTCAGCTCAAAGGGCGCTTTGACCGCCTTGGTTAATCAGCTCATTAGGGCAAGAGCACATTTCTTTATCTTTAGGTCTTAGCCTGCTCAAAGGGTGCTTTGACTGCCTTGGCTAGTTAGCTCATTAGGGAACGACCAAGTTTCCACATGTTTTTGGTCTTAGCTTGCTCAAAGGGCTCTTTGACCGCCTTTGGTTAGTCAGTTCATCATAGTAAGACCAATTTTTCTTTGTTTTCAGGTCTTAGCCAGCTTAGAGGGCGCTTTGACCACCTTGGTTAGTTAGCTCATCAGGGGACGACTAAGATTTCCTTGTTTTTAGGTCTTAGCTAGAACACAGGGTGCTTTGACTGCCTTAGTTAGTCAGTTAATTATGGCACGACTGAGTTTTCCTTGTTTTTAGGTCATAACTAGCTCAAAGGGCGCTTTGAGCACCTTGGTTAGTCAGCTCATTAGGGCATGACCAAGTTTTTCTTATCTTTACCTCTTAACTAGCACAAAGGGTGCTTTGACCGTGTCGGTTAGTCAACTCATTAGGGCACGACCAAGTTATCCTCATTTTTAGGTCTTATCCAGCTTAAATGGCGCTTTAACCACCTAGGTTAGTCAGCTCATTAGGCCATGACCAAGTTTCTTCATCTTTAGGTCTTACCCAGCTTGAGGGGCGCTTTAAGCACCTTAGTTAATCAGTTCATTAGGGCATGAGCACGTTTCTTTATCTTTAGGTCTTAGCCTACTTAAAGGGTGCTTTGATCGCCTTGGTTAGTCAGCTCATTAGGGCCAGACCAAGTTTCCTCATGTTTTAGGTCTTAGCTTGCTCAAAGCGCCCTTTGACCGCCTTGGTTAGTTAGCTCATTAGGGTACTACTAAGTTTCCTTATCTTACTTCTTAGCTAGCTCAAGGGGTACTTTGACCGCCTTGGTTAGTCAGCTCATTAGGGCACGACTAAGTTTTTATTATCTTTAGGTCTTACCCAGCTCAAAGAGTGCTTTGACCCCCTTGGTTAGCCAGCTTATTAGGACATGACCAAGTTTTTCTCATTTTTAGGTCTTAACCAGCTTAAAGGGTGCTTTGACCGCCTTAGTTAGTCAGCTCATTAGTGCACGACCAAGTTTTCCTTGTTTTTATGCCTTAGCCAGCTTTAAGGGCACATTGACAGCATTGGTTAGTTCGCTCATTAACGACCAAGTTTTCCTCATTTTGAGGTCTTAGCTAACTCAAAAGGCGCTTTGACCGCCATGGTTAGTCAGCACATTAAAGCACAACCAAGTTTTCCTTATTTTTAGGTCCTAGCCAGCTTAAAAGGCGCTTTAACTACCTTGGTTATTCAACTCTTTAGGGTACGAGCAAGTTTTCCTTGTTTTTCAGTCCTAGCCAGCTCAAAGGGAGCTGTGACCACCTTGGTTAATCAGCTTATTAGGGCATGTTGATGTCTTCCACTTCTTTAGGTCTTTGCCAGCCTAAAGGGAGCTTTAACTAGCTTGGTTAGTTAGCTCATTAGGGCACGACTAATTTTTTTATCTTTAGGTCTTGGCCAGCTTAAAGGGTGCTATGACCGCCTTGGTTAGTCAGCTCATTAGGGCATGACCAAGTTTCTTTATCTTTAGGTCTTAGCCAGCTCAAAGGACGCTTTGACCACCTTTGTTAGTCAGCTCAATAGGGTACGACCAAGTTTCCACATGTTTTAGGTCTTAGCTAGCTCAAAGGGCACTTTGATTGCCATGGTTAGTTAGCTCATTAGGTTACAACCAAGTTTCTTTATCTTAGGACCTAGCCAGGTCAAAGGGAACTTTGATCGCCTTAGTTAGTCAGCTCATTAGGGTATGACTAAGTTTTTCTTATCTTTAGGCCTTAGCCAACTTAAAGGGCGCTTTGACCGCCTTGGTTAGTCAGCTTATTAGGGTATGACCAAGTTTTCCTCATTTTTAGGTCTTAGCTAGCTCAAAGGGCGCTTTGACCACCCTGATTAGTCAGCTCATTAGGGTACGTCTAAGTTTTCCTTGTTTTTACGTCTTAGCCAGCTCAAAGGGCGCTTTAACCACCTTGGTTAGTGAGCTCATTAGGGTACGACCATGTTTCCCTTGTCTTTATGTCTTAGCTAGCTCAAAGAGTACTTTGATAGACTTAGTTATTCAGCTCATCAGGGCACGACCAAGTTTTCCTTCTTTATAGGTCTTACCTAGCTCAAAGAGCGCTTTAACCGCCTTGGTTAGTCAGCTCATTAGGGCACGATCAAGTTTCATCAATCTTTAGGTCTTAGCCTGCTCAAAGGGCGCTTTGACCGCAATTGTTAGTTAGCTCATTAGGGTACGACCAAGTTTCTTCATCTTTAGTTCTTAGCCAGCTTAAAGGGCACTATGACTGCCTTGGTTAGTCAACTCATTAGGGCATGACCAAGTTTCATCGCTTTTAGGTCTTAGCTAGCACAAAGGACACTATGACCACCTTGGGTAGTCAGCTCATTAGGGCACGACCAAGCTCTCCTTGCTTTTAGGTCTTAGCCAACTCAAATGGCACCTTGACTGCCATCATTAGTCAACTCATCAGGGTAAGACTAAGTTTCTTCATTTTTAGGTCATAGTTAGCTCAAATGGTGCCTTGGCCGCCTTGGTTAGTCAGTTCATTAGGGCATGACCATGTTTCTTTATCTTTACGTCTTAGCCAGCTCAAAGGGCACTTTGACCACCATGGTTAGTCAACTCATTAGGGCACGACCAAGTTTCCTCATTTTATAGGTCTTACCTAGCTCGAAGGACACTTTGATCGCTATGGTTAGTTAGCTCATTAGGGCACATCCATGTTTCTTTATCTTAGTTCTTAGCCAGCTCAGGGGGCAATTTGACTACCTTGGTTTGTCAGCTCATTACGGCACGACCAAGTTTTTATTATCTTTAGGTCTTACCCAGCTCAAATGGTGCTTTGACTGCCTTAGTTAGTCAGCTTATTAGGGCATGACCAAAGTTTTGTCATTTTTAGGTCTTAGCCTGCTTAAAGGGCGCTTTCACCGCCTTGCTTTGTCAGCTCATTGGTGCACAACCAAGTTTTCGTTGTTTGTATGTCTTAGCCTGCTCAAAGGGCGCTTTGATAGCCTTGGTTAGTCAACTCATTAACGACCAAGTTTTCCTCATTTTGGGGTCTTAGCCAGCTCAAAAGGTACTTTGATCGCCTTGGTTAGTTAGCTCATTAGAGCACGCCCATGTTTTCCTCATTTTTAGGTCTTAGCCAGCTCCAAAGGCACTTTAACCGCCTTGGTTAGTCAGCTCATTAAGGCACGACCAAGTTTCCTTACTTTTAGGTCTTAACCAACTCAAAGGGCGCTTTGACCTCCATAGTTAGTCAGTTCATTAGGGTACGACCAAGTTTTCTTTGTTTTTAGGTCTTAGCTAACTCAAAAGGTGCTTGGTCCACCATCGTTAGTTAGCTCATCAGTGCAAGACCAAGTTTCCTCATTTTTAGGTCCTAGTCAGCTTAGTGGGCGCCTTGACCACCTTGGTTAGTCAGCACATTAGGGCATGACCGCATTTCTTTATCTTTAGGTCTTAGCTAGCTAAACGGGCGCTTTGACTGCCTTGGTTAGTCAGGTCATCAAGGTACAACGAAGTTTCCACATGTTTTAGGCCTTAGCTTGCACGAAGGGCGCATTGACCGCCTTGGTTAGTTAGCTCATTAGGGCACGACTAAGTTTCTTTATCGTAGTTCTTAGCCAGCTCGAGGGGCACTTTGACCGCCATGGTTAGTTAGCTTATTAGGGCATGACTAAGTTTTTCTTANTTTCTCATTTTTAGGTCTTAGCCAACTCAAAGGGCACTTTGACCGCCTTGGTTAGTCAGCTCACTAGGGTACGACTAAGTTTTCCTTATTTTTATGTCTTAGCTAGCTCAAAGGGAGGTTTGACCGCCTTGGTTAGTTAGCTCATTAACAACCAAGTTTTCTTCATTTTGAGGACTTAGCCAGCGGCACTTTGACCGCCTTGGTTAGTCAGGTCATTAGAGCACAACCAAGTTTTCCTCATTTTTAGGTCTTAGCCAGCTCAAATGGCACTTTTACTGCCTTGGTTAGTCAGCACGTTGGGGTACGACTAAGTTTTCCTTGTTTTTCAATCTTAGTCAGCTCAAAGGGCACTTTAACCGGCTTAGTTAATCAGCTCATTAGGGCACGAACATAGTTTCCACTTTTTTAGGCATTTGCCATCTCAAAGGGAGATTTGACCACCTTGGTTTTTTAGCTCATTTAGGTACGACTAAGTTTCTTTATCTTTAGGTCTTACCTAGCTCAATGGGCGCTTTGACTACCTTCGTTAGTCAGCTGATTATTGTATAACTAAGTTTCCTCACTTTTAGGTCCTAGCCAGCTCAAAGGGCACATTGACCGCCTTGGTTAGTTAGCTCATCAGGGCATGACCGACTTTTTGTTATTTTTAGGTCTTAGCCAACTTAAAGGACGCTTTGATCGCCTTTGTTAGTCAGCTTATTTGGGCATGACCATGTTTCTTCATTTTTAGGTCTTAGCCAGCTCAAAGGGAGCTTTGACCGCCATAGTTAGTCAGCTCATTAGGGCACGACCAAGTTTCTTTACCTTTAGGTCTTTACTAGCTCTATGGGCTCTTTGACCGCCTTGGTTAGTCAGCTCATTAGGGCACGACCAAGTTTCTTTATCTTAGGTCTTAGCTAGTTCAAAGGGCACTTTGATAGCCTTGGTTAGTTAACTCATTATGGCACAACTATGATTTTCTTATCTTTAGGTCTTAGCCATCTCAGAGGGTGCTTTGATCACCTTGGTTAGTCAGCTCATTTGGGCAATACCAAGTCTTTCGTGTTTATAGGTCTTAGCCAGCTCAAAGGGCGCTTTGACTGCTTTGGTTAGTTAGCTCATTAGAGCAGGACCAAGTTTTCCTTGTTTTCTGGTCTTAGCAAGCTTAGAGAGCGCTTTGACCACCTTGGTTAGTTAGCTCATCAAGGCATGACCAAGATTTCCTTGTTTTTAGGTCTTAGCTAGAACAAAGGGCGCTTTAACTGCCTTAGTTAGTCAGTTCATTAGGGCACAACCGAGTTTTCCTTGTTTTTAGGTCATAGCTAGTTCAAAGGGCACTTTGAGCACCTTAGTTAATCAGCTCATTAGGGCACGACCAAGTTTTTCTTATCTTTAGGTCTTAACTAGCACAAAGGGCACTTTGACCGTATCAGTTAGTCAACTCATTAGGGTACGACCAAGTTATCCTCATTTTTAGGTCTTATCTAGCTTAAAGGGCGCTTTGACCGCCTTGGTTAGTCAGCTCATTAGGGTATGATCAAGTTTTCGTTGTTTTAGGTTTTAGCCAGCTCAAAGGGCACTTTGACCGCCATGGTTAGTTAGCTCATTAGGGTACAACGAAGTTTTCCATGTTTTTAGGTCATAGCAAGCTCAAAGAGCACTTTGATTGCCTTGGATAGTCAGCTCATCAGGGCACGACCAAGTTTTCCTTGTTTTTAGGTCTTAGCTAGCTCATAGGTCAATTTGACTACGTTGGTTAGTTAACTCATTAGGGCAGGTTAGTTAGCTCATTAGGGCACAACCAGGTTTCATCATTCTTTTGGTCTTAGCTAGCTCAAAGGGTGCTTTAACCACCTAGGTTAGTTAGCTAATTAGGCCATGACCAAGTTTCTTCATCCTTAGGTCTTAGCCAGCTTAAGGGGCGCTTTAACCGCCTTGGTTAGTCAGCTCATTAGGGCATGACCAAGATTCCTCACTTTTAGGTCTTAGCCAGTTCAAAGGGCGCTTTGACTGCCTTGGTTAGTCAGCTCATTAAGTCAAGTCCAAGTTTCTTCATTTTTAAGTCTTAGTCAACTCAAATGGCGCATTGACCGCCTTAGTTAATCAGTTCATTAGGGCATGAGCACGTTTCTTTATCTTTAGGTCTTAGCCTGCTCAAAGGGTGCTTTGATCGCCTTGGTTAGTCAGCTCTTTAGGGCACGGCTAAGTATCCTCATGTCTTAGGTCTTAGCTTGCTCAAAGCGTGCTTTGACCGCATTGGTTAGTTAGCTCATTAGGGCACGACCAAGTTTCCTTATCTTAGTTCTTAGCTAGCTCAAGGGGTACTTTGACCGCCTTGGTTAGTCAGCTCATTAGGGCACGACTAAGTTTTTCTTATCTTTAGGTCTTACCCATCTCAAAGGGTGCTTTGACCGCCTTGGTTAGTCAACTTATTAGGGTATGACCAAGTTTTTCCCATTTTTAGGTCTTAACTAGCTTAAAGGGCACTTTGACCGCCCTGGTTAGTCAGTCCATTAGTGCACGACCAAGTTTTCCTTGTTTTTATGCCTTAGCTAGCTTAAAGGGCACATTGACAGCATTGGTTAGTAAGCTTATTAACGACCAAGTTTTCCTCATTTTGAGGTCTTAGCGAACTCAATGGGCGCTTTGACCGCCTTAGTTAGTTAGCACATTAGAGCACGACCAAGTTTCCCTCATTTTTAGGTCTTAGCCAGCTCAAAAGGCACTTTAACTGCGTTGGTTAGTCAGCTCATTAGGGCACGAGCAAGTTTTCCCTGTTTTTCAGTCCTAGCCAACTCAAAGGGGGCTGTGACTACCTTGGTTAATCAGCTCATTAGGGCACGACGATGTCTTCCTATTTTTTAGGTCTTTGCCAGCCCAAAGGGAGCTTTAACCGGCTTGGTTAGTTAGCTCATTAGGGCACGACTAAGTTTCTTTATCATTAGGTCTTGGCCAGCTTAAAGGGTGCTATGACCGCCTTGGTTAGTCAGCTCATTAGGGTACGACCAAGTTTCTTTATCTTTAGGTCTTAGCCAGCTCAAAGGACGCTTTGACTGCCTTGGTTAGTCAGCTCATTAGGGTACAACCAAGTTTCCTCACGTTTTAGGTCTTAGCTAGATCAAAGGGTGCTTTGATTGCCATGGTTAGTTAGCTCATTAGGGCACGACCATGTTTCATTATCTTAAGACCTAGCCAGCTCAAAGGGAACTTTGATTGCCTTGGTTAGTCAGCTCATTAGGGCATGACCAAGTTTTTCTTATCTTTAGGCCTTAGCCAGCTCAAAGGGCGCTTTCACTGTCTTGGTTAGTCAGCTCATTAGGGCACGACCAAGTTTTCCTTATTTTTAGGTCTTAGCCAGCTCAAAGGGCGCTTTGACCACCCTGGTTAGTTGGCTCATTAGGGTACGTCCAAGTTTTCCTTGTTTTTACGTCTTAGCTAGCTCAAAGGGCGCTTTAACCGCCTTAGTTAGTGAGCTCATTAGGGTACGGCCATGTTTCCCTTGTCTTTATGTCTTAGTTAGCTCAAAGGGCACTTTGATAGACTTGGTTATTCAGCTCTTCAAGGCACGACCAAGTTTTCCTTCTTTATAGGTCTTACTTAGCTCAATGAGCGGTTTGACCACCTTGGTTAGTCAACTCATTAGGGCACGACCAAGTTTCATCATTCTTTAGGTCTTAGCCTGCTCAAAGGGCGCTTTGACCACCATGGTTAGTCAGGTCATTAGGGCATGACCAAGTTTCTTCATCTTTAGGTCTTAGCTAGCTCAAAGGGCACTATAACTGCCTTGGTTAGTCATCTCATTAGGGTATGACCACGTTTCATTGCTTTTAGGTCTTAGCCAGCTCAAACGGCGCTATGACCACCTTGGATAGTCAGCTCATTAGGGCACGACTAAGTTCTCCTTGCTTTTAGGTCCTAGCCAACTTAAATGGCGCTTTGACTGCCATCATTAGTCAACTCATTAGGGTAAGACCAAGTTTCTTCATTTTTAGGTCATAATCAGCTCAAATGGTGCCTTGGCCGCCTTGGTTAGTCAGTTCATTAGGGTATGACCATGTTTCTTTATCTTTAGGTCATAGCCAGGTCAAAAGGCGCTTTGACCGCCATGGTTAGTCAACTCATTAGGGCATGACCAAGTTTCCTCATTTTTTAGGTCTTACCTAGGTCGAAGGGTACGTTGACCGCCATGGTTAGTTTGCTCATTAAGGCACGTCTAAGTTTCTTTATCTTAGTTCTTAGCCAGCTCAAGGGGCACTTTGACTGCCTTGGTTTGTCGGCTCATTAGGGCATGGGCAACTTTTTATTCTCTTTAGGTCTTACCCAGCTCAAAGGGCGCTTTGACTGCCTTAGTTAGTCAACTTATTAGGGCACGACCAAACTTTTCTCATTTTTAGGTCTTAGCCTGCTTAAAGGGCGCTTTGACTGCCTTGCTTAGTAAGCTCATTAGAGCACGACCAAGTTTTCATTGTTTATATGTCTTAGCCTGCTCAAAGGGCGCTTTGACAGCCTTGGTTAGTTGACTCATTAACAACCAAGTTTTCCTCATTTTGGGGTCTTAGCTAGCTCAAAGGGCACTTTAATTGCCGTGGTTAGTTAGCTCATTAGAGCACGTCCATGTTTTCCTCATTTTTAGGCCTTAGCCAGCTCAAAAGGCGCTTTAACTGCCTTGGTTAGTCTGCTCATTAGTGTACGACCAAGTTTCTTTACTTTTAGGTCTTAACCAGCTCAAGGGACGCTTTGACCTCCTTAGTTAGTCAGCTCATTGGGGCACGACCAAGTTTTCCTTGTTTTTAGGTCTTAGCTAACTCAAAAGGCACTTGGTCCACCATCGTTAGTCAGCTCATCAATGCAAGACCATGTTTCTTCATTTTTAGGTCCTAGTCAGCTCAATGGGCACCTTGACCGCCTTGGTTAGTCAGCACATTAGGGCATGACCACATTTCTTTATCTTTAGGTCTTAGCCAGCTCAACCGGCACTTTGACTCACTTGGTTAGTCAGCTCATTAGTGCATAACCAAGTTTCCACATGTTTTAGGCCTTAGCTTTCACAAAGGGCGCATTGACCGCCTTGGTTAGTTAGCTCATTAAGGCATGACCAAGTTTCTATATCGTAGTTCTTAGCCAGCTTAAGGGGCACTTTGACTGCCTTGGTTAGTTGGCTCATTAGGGCATGACTAAGTTTTTCTTATCTTTAGGTCCTACCTAGCTCAAAGGGCGCTTTGACCGCCTTGGTTAGTCAGCTTATTAGGGTACGACCATGTTTTTCCCATTTTTTGGTTTTAGCCAGTTTAAAGGGTACTTTAACTGCCTTGGTTAGTCAGCTCATTGGAGCACGACTAAGTTTTCATTGTTTTTATGTCTTAGCCAGCTCAAAGGGTGCTTTGACAGCCCTGGTTAGTCAGCTCATTAACGTCCAAGTTTTCCTTATTTTGAGGTCATAGCTACCATAAAGGATGCTTTGACCACCTTGGTTAGTTAACTCATTAGAGAACCATTAAGTTTTCCTCATTTATAGGTCTTAGCCAGCTCAAAAGGCGCTTTAACTGCCTTGGTTAGTCAACTTATTAGGGTACGACCAAGTTTTCCTTGTTTTTCGGTCTTAGCCAGCTCAAAGGGCACTTTGACCACCTTGGTTAATCAACTCATTAGGGCACGACCATGTTTTCCTCTTTTTTAGTTCTTTGCCAGCTCGAAGGGAGCTTTGACCGCCTTAGTTAGTTAGCTCAATAGGGCACGACTAAGAGTCTTTATCTTTAGGTCTTAGCCAACTTAAAGGGCACTTTGACCGCCTTAGTTTGTCAGTTCATTAGGGCATGACCAAGTTTCCTTATCTTTAGGTCTTAGCCAGCTCAGAGGACACTTTGACCACCTTGGTTAGTCAGCTCATTAGGATACGACCAAGTTTCCTCATGTTTTAGGTCATAGCTAACTCAAAGGGTACGACCAAGTTTCTTTATCTTAGGTCATAGCCAGCATAAAGGGCACTTTGACCGCCTTGGTTAGTTAGCTCATTAGGGCACGACCAAGTTTTTCTTATCTTTAGGCTTTAGCCAGCTCAAAGGGCGCTTTGACCGCCTTGGTTAGTCAGCTCATTAGGGCACGACCAAGTTTTCCTCTTTTTTAGGTCTTAGCCAACTCAGAGTGCGCTTTGATCGCCTTGATTAGTCAGCTCATCAAGGTACCACCAAGTTTTCCTTGTTTTTAGGTCTTAGCCATCTCAAAGAGCGCTTTGACCGCCTTGGTTAGTCAGCTCATTAGGGTACGGCCAAGTTTTCCTCCTTTTAAGGTCTTAACCAGCTGAAAGGGCGCTTTGACTGCCTTAGTTAGTCAGCTCAATAGGGCACGACCAAGTTTTCCTTGTTTTTTTGTCTTAACTAGCTCAAAGAGTGCATTGACAACCTTGGTTAGTCAGCTTATCAGGGCACGACCAAGTTTTCCTTATTTATAGGTCTTAGCCAGCTTAAAGGGCACTTTAACTACCTTGGTGAGTCAGCACATTAGGACCTAACCAAGTTTAATCATTCTTTAGGTCTTAGCCAGATGAAAGGGCGCTTTGACCGCCTTGGTTAGTCAGCTTATTATTGCAGGACTAAATTTTTCTCATTTTTAGGTCTTAGCCAGCTTAAAGGGCACTTTAACCGCCTTATTTATTCAACTCATTATAGCACGGCCTAGTTGTCCTTGTTTTTATGCCCTAAGCAGCTCAAAGGGCACTTTGATAGCCATGGTTAGTGAGGTCATTAACGACCAAGTTTTCCTCATTTTGAGGTCTTAGCCAACTTCAAGGGCGCTTTAACTGCGATAATTAGTTAGCTACTTAGAGCACGACCAGGTTTTCATCATTTTTATGTCTTAGCTAGCTCAAAAGGCGGTTTGACTGCCTTGGTTAGTCAACTCATTAGGGCACGACCAAGTTTTCCTTATTTTTCTGTCTTAGCTAGCTCTAAGGGCGCTTTGATTGCCTTGGTTAATTAGCTCCTTAGGGCACAACCATGTTTTACTCTTGTTTAGGTCTTTGCCAGCTCAAAGGGAGCTTTAACCACCTTGGTTAGTCAGCTCATTGGAGCACGATTAAGTTTCTTTATCTTTAGGTCTTAGCCAGCTTAAAGGGCGCTTTAACCACCTTGGTTTGTCAGCTCATTAAGGCACGACCAAGTTTTCCTCTTTTTTAAGTCTTACCCAACTCAAAAGCTACTTTAACTGCCTTGGTTAGTTAGCTCATTAGGGTACGACTAAGTTTTCCTTGTTTTTCAGTCTTAGCCAGCTCAAAGGGTGTTTTGACCGACTTAGTTAATTAGCTCATTAGGGCACGACCATGTTTTCCACTTTTTTAGGTGTTTAGCAGCTCAAAGGGAGCTTTGACTGCCTTGGGTTTCTAGCTCATTTGGGCACGACAAAGTTTCTTTATCTTTAGGCCTTACCTAGCTTAATGGGCGCTTTAACCGCCTTTGTTAGTCAGCTCATTATTGTACGACCAAGTTTCCTTACTTTCAGGTCCTAACCAGCTCAAAGGGCGCAATGACTGTCTTGGTTAGTTTGCTCATTAGGACACAACCCACTTTTCCTTGTTTTTAGGTCTTAGCCAGCTTAAAGATCGCTTTGATCGCTTTTGATAGTCAGCTCATTCAGGCACGACCAAGCTTCTTCATTTTTAGGTCTTAGCCAACTTAAAAGACGCGTTGACCACCTTGGTTAGTTAGCTCATTAGGGCACAACCAAGTTCTTCCTATCTTTAGGCCTTAGGTAGCTCAAAGGGCGCTTTGACTGCCTTGGTTAGTTAGCTCATTAGGGTACAACCAAGTTTCCTCACTTTTAGGTCTTAGCCAGTTCAAAGGGCGCTTTACCCGCCTTGGTTAGTCAGCTCATCAAGGCAAGTCCAAGTTTCATCATTTTTTAGTCTTAGTCAGCTTAAAGGGTGCGTTGACCACCTTGGTTAATCAGTTCATTAGGGTATGAGCATGTTTCTTTTTCTTTAGCTCTTAACCTGCTCAAAGGGTACATTGACCGCCTTTGTTAGTCGGCTCATTAGAGCACTACCATGTTTCCTGATGTTTTAGGTCTTAGCTTGCTCAAAGGGCGCTTTGACCACCTTGGTTACTAAGCTCATTAGGGCACGAGCAAGTTTCTTTATCTTAGTTCTTAGCCAGCTTAAAGGGCACTTTGACCTCCTTGGTTAGTCAGCTCATTAGGGCACGAGTAAGTTTTTCTTATCTTTAGGTCTTACCCAGCTCAAAGGGCTCTTCGACCGGCTTGGTTAGTCAGCTTATTAGGGCATGATCAAGTTTTTCTCATTTTTAGGTCTTAGCCAGCTTAAAGGGCGCTTTGACCACCCTGGTTAGTCAGCTCATTAGAGCACAACTAAGTTTTCATTGTTTTTATGTCTTTGCCAGCTTAAAAGGCACTTTGACAGCCTTGGTTAGTCAGCTCATTAACAACCAAGTTTTCCTTATTTTGAGGTCTTAGCCAGCTCAAAGGGTGCTTTGACCGCCTTGGTTAGTCAGCTCATTAGACCATGACCAAGTTTTCCTCATTTTAAGGTCTTAGCTAGCTCAACAGGCACTTTGACTGCCTTGGTTAGTCAGCTCATTAGGGTACGAGTAAGTTTTCCTTATTTTTCAGTCTTAGCCAGCTCAAAGGGAGCTATGACTGCCTTGGTTAATCAGCTCATTAGGGCACGATAATGTCTTCCTCTTTTTTAGGTATTTGCCAGCTCAAAGGGAGCTTTAACCGGCTTGGTTAGTTAGCCCATTTGGGCACGACTAGGTTCCTTTATCTTTAGGTCTTGGCCAGCTTAAAGGGTGCCATGACCACTTTGGTTAGTCAGCTTATTAGGGTACGACCAAGTTTCTTTATCTTCAGGTCTTAGCCAGCTCAAAGGGCGCTTTGACTACCTTGGTGAGTTAGCTCATTAGAGCACGACCAAGTTTCCCCATGTTGTAGGTCTTAGCTAACTCAAAGGGCGCTTTGATCGCCATGGTTAGCTAGCTCGTTAAAGCACGACCAAGTTTCTTTATCTTAGGTCTTAGCCAGCTCAAAGGGCACATTGATTGCCTTGGTTAGTCAGCTTACTAAGGCTCAACCAAGTTTTTGTTATCTTTATGCCTTAGCCAGCTCAAAAGGCGCTTTGACTGCCTTGGTTAGTCAGCTCATTAGGGCATAACCAAGTTTTCCTTGTTTTTCGGTCATAGCCAGCTCAAAGGGCGTTTTGATCACCTTGGTTAATCAGCTCATTGCGCTACGAGCATGTTTTCCTCTTTTTTAGGTCCATGCTAGCTCAAAGGGTGCTTTGACCGCCTTAGTTAGTCAGCTCTTTAGGGCACGACTAAGTATCTTTTTCTTTAGGTCTTGGCCAGCTTAAAGGGCACTTCGACCACCTTCGTTAGCACATTAGGGCACAACCAAGTTTCTTGATCTTTAGGTCTTAGCCAGCTCAAAGGGCACTTTAACCGCCATGGTTAGTCAGCTCATTAGGGTACGACCAAGTTTCCTCATGTTTTAGGTCTTAGCTAGCTCAAAGGGCGCTTTAACCCCCATGGTTAGGTAGCTCCTTAGGGCACGACCAAGTTTCCTTATGTTAGGTCTTAGCCAACTCAAAGGGCACTTTAACCGCCATGGTTAGTAAGCTCATTAAGGCACGACCAAGTTTTTCTTATCTTTAGGCCTTAGCAAGCACAAAGGGCACTTTGACCACCTTGGTAAGTCAGCATATTAGGGCACGACTAAGTTTTTCTAATTTTTAGGTCTCAACGAGCTGAAAGGGCACTTCGACCGCCTTGGTTAGTCAGCTCACTTGGGTACGGCCATGTTTTCCTCATTTTGAGGTCTTAGCCAGTTCAAAGGGTGCGTTGACTGCCTTGGTCAGTCATCTTACTAAGGCACGACCAAGTTTTCCTTGTTTTTATGTCTTAGCTAGCTCAAAGAGTGCTTTGACAGCCTTGGTTAGTCAGCTCATTAGGGTACGACCAAGTTTTCCTTGTTTATAGGTCTTAGGTAGCTCAAAGGGCGCTTTGACCGCCTTGGTTAGTCAGCTCATTAGGGTACGACTAAGTTTCATCAATCTTTAGGTCTTAGCTAGCTCAAAGGGCACTTTGTCCGCCTTGGTTAGTCAACTCATTAGGGCACGACCAAGTTTCTTCATCTTTAGGTCTAAGCCAGCTCAAAGGGCGGTTTGACTGCCTTAGTTAGGCAGCTCATTAAGGCACGACCAAGTTTCCTCACTTCTTAGTCTTAGCCAACTCAAAGGGCACTTTGACCGCCTTGGTTAGTTAGCTCATTAGGGCACTACTAAGTTTTCCTTGTTTTTTGGTCTTTGCCATCTCAAAAGGCACTTTGACCGCCCTCGTTAGTCAGCTCATTTGGGCAAGACGAAGTTTCTTCATTTTCAGGTCTTAGTCAGCTCAAAGGGTACCTTGACCGCCTTAGTTAGTCAGCTCATTAGGGCATGACTGTGTTTCTATATCTTTGGGTCTTAGCCAGCTCAATGGGCGCTTTGACCGCCTTAGTTAGTCAGCTCATTAAGGCATGACCAGGTTTCTTTATCTTAGTTCTTAGCTCGCTCAAGGGGCACTTTGATCGCCTTAGTTAGTTAACTCATTAGGGCACAACCATGTTTTTCTTATCTTTAGGTCTTACCCAGCACAAAAAGGTGCTTTGACTACCTTGGTTAGTCTGCTCAATAGGAACGATGAAATTTTTCTCATTTTTAGGTCCTAGCCAACTCAAAGGGCGCTTTGACTGCCTTGGTTAGTCAGCTCATTAGGGCACAACCAAGTTTTCCTTATTTTTATGTCTTAGCTAGCTCAAAGGGCGGTTTGACCGCCTTGGTTAGTTAGCTCATTAATAACCAAGTTTTCCTCATTTTGAGGACTTAGCCAATGGCACATTGACTGCCTTGGTTAGTCAGGTCATTAAGGCACGACCAAGTTTTCCTCATATTTAGGTCTTAGCCAGCTCAAAAGGCGCTTTAACTGCCTTGGTTATTTAGCTCATTAGGGCAAGACTAAGTTTTCCTTGTTTTTTGGTCTTAGCTAGTTCAAATGGCACTTTGACCGGCTTAGTTAATTAGCTCATTAGGGCACGACCATGTTTTCTACTTTTTAGGCATTTACTAGCTCAAAGGGAGCTTTGACTGCCTTGGTTTTTTAGCTCATTTGGGTACGACTAAGTTTCTTTATCTTTAGGTCTTACCTAGCTCAATGGGCGATTTGACCGCCTTCGTTAGTCAGCTGATTATTGTATGACCAAGTTTCCTCACTTTCAAGTCCTAGCCAGCTCAAGGGGCGCATTAATCGCCTTGGTTAGTTAGCTCATTAGGGCACGACTGACCTTTCCTTGTTTTTTGGTCTCAGCCAACTCAAAGGACGCTTTGATCGCCTTTATTAGTCAGCTCATTCGGGTATGACCAAGTTTCTTCATTTTTAGGTCTTAGCCAACTCAAAGGGCGCTTTGACTGCCATGGTTAGTCAGCTCATTAGGGCACGACCAAGTTTCTTTACCTTTAGGTCTTCGCCAGCTCTATGGGTGCTTTGACCGTCTTGGTTAGTCAACTCATTAGGGCACAACCAAGTTTCATCATTCTTTAGGTCTTATCCAGCTCAAAGGGCGCTTTAACCACCTAGGTTAGTCAGCTCATGAGGCCATGACCAAGTTTCTTCATCTTTAGGTCTTAGCCAGCTTAAAGGACGCTTTAACCGCCTTAGTTAGTCAGCTTATTAGGGCACGACCAAGTTTCCTCACTTTTAGGTCTAAGCCAGTTCAAAGGGCGAGCCGTGGTTAGTCAGCTCATCAGGGCAAGTACAAGTTTCCTCATTTTTAAGTCTTAGTCAACTCAAATGGTGCTTTGATCGCCTGAGTTAATCAGTTCATTAGGGCATGAGTACGTTTCTTTATCTTTAGGTCTTAGCCTAATAAAAGTATGCTTTAACCGCATTGACCGCCTTGGTTAGTCAGCTCATTAGGGCACGACCAAGTTTCCTCATGTTTTAAGTCTTAGCTTACTCAAAGCGCGCTTTGACCGCCTTAGTTAGTTAGCTCATTAGGGTACGACCAAGTTTCTTTATCTTAGTTCTTAGCTAGCTCAAGGGGCACTTTGACCGCCTTGGTTAGTTAGCTCATTAGGGCATGACTAAGTTTTTCTTATCTTTAGGTCTTACCCAGCTCAAAGGGTGTGTTGACCGCCTTGGTTTGTCAACTTATTAGGGCATGACCAAGTTTTTCTCATTTTTAGGTCTTAGCCAGCTTAAAGGGCGCTTTGAGTGCCCTGGTTAGTCAGCTCATTAGTGTACGACCAAGTTTTCCTTATTTTTATGTCTTAGCCAGCTCAAAGGGCACATTGACAGCATTGGTTAGTCAGCTCATTAATGATCAAGTTTTCCTCATTTTGAGGTCATAGCCAACTCAAAGGGCAGTTTGACCGCCTTGGTTAGTCAATACATTAGAGCACGACTAAGTTTTCCTTATTTTTAGGTCTTAGCCAGCTCAAAAGGCGCTTTAACAGCCTTGGTTAATCAGCTCATTCGGGCATGGGCAAGTTTTCCTTGTTTTTCAGTCCTAGCCAGCCCAAAGGGAGCTGTGACCGCCTTGGTTAATCTGCTCATTAGGGCACGACGATGTCCTCCTCTTTTTTAGGACTTTGCCAGCCCAAAGGGAGCTTTAACCGGTATGGTTAGTTAGCTCATTAGGGCACGACTAAGTTTCTTCATCTTTAGGTCTTGGCCAGCTTAAAGGGCGCTATGACTGCCTTTGTTAGTCAGCTCA
Source organism: Lumnitzera littorea (assembly GCA_024138015.1). NCBI lineage: Eukaryota > Viridiplantae > Streptophyta > Magnoliopsida > Myrtales > Combretaceae > Lumnitzera > Lumnitzera littorea. Next base: position 82,371,156 of record JAMXBB010000001.1, read on the forward strand.
TTTGGGCACGACCAAGTTTCATTATCTTTAGGTCTTAGCCAACTCAAAGGACGCTTTGACCGCCTTAGTTAGTCAGCTCATTAGGGCACGACCAAGTTTCCTCACGTTTTAGGTCTTAGCTAGCTCAAACGGAGCTTTGATCGCCATGGTTAGTTAGCTCATTAGGGCACAACCAAGTTTCTTTATCTTAGGACCTAGCCAGCTCAAAGGGAACTTTAATCGCCTTGGTTAGTTAGCTCATTAGGGCACGACCAAGTTTTTCTTATCTTTAGGCCTTAGCCAACTCAAAGGGCACTTTGACCGCCTTGGTTAGTCAGCTCATTAGGGTATGACCAAGTTTTCCTCATTTTTAGGTCTTAGCTAGCTCAAAGGGCGCTTTGAACGCCCTGGTTAGTCAGCTCATTAGGGTACGTCCAATTTTTCCTTGTTTTTATGTCTTAGCCAGCTCAAAGGGCACTTTGATCGCCTTGGTTAGTGAGCTCATTTGGGTACGACCATGTTTCCCTTGTCTTTATGTCATAGCTGGCTCAAAGAACACTTTGATAGCCTTGGTTATTCAGCTGATCAGGGCACAACCAAGTTTTCCTTCTTTATAGGTCTTACCTAGCTCAAAGAGCGCTTTGACCGCCTTGGTTAGTCAGCTCATTAGGGTACGACCAAGTTTCATCATTCTTTATGTCTTAACCTGCTCAAAGGGCGCTTTGACCACCATGGTTAGTCAGCCCATTAGGGCACGACCAAGTTCTTCATCTTTAGGTCTTAGCCAGCTCAAAGGGCGTTATGACTGTCTTGGTTAGTCAGCTCATTAGGGCATGACCAAGTTTCGTCACTTTTAGGTCTTAGCTAGCTCAAAGGGCGCTGTGACCGCCTTGGGTAGTAAGCTCATTAGGGCATGATATGAGGCAAGTGCACCTATCAATTTTAATATAGCGGATATGAGTCCGAGTCGATTCCTCAAAGATTTCGAGTACTAACATTAACCTTAGCTCTATTATCTAACCGAAAAATTGTGATAAATTGAATGAATTAAAAATACTGAAATTAATCATCTAAACTAATTATGAGACTTGATTAAGAAAATTAGAAAGCAATAAAACTACGAACGACTTCAAGAAATTAATAACGTATTTAAGAATTATTTCCCCTAGTGTTTAACATGTGGCCACTTGAAATATATTCAATTCAGTTTCTATTATTCTTGACCGGAGGGATTCACAATTAAAGTTAATACCTTTCTCAAGCATATTAACCCTAATCCTAAATTATTTACCGGAATCTGTTCACTTAGTAATATAACTTAGAATTGCATTAATGTATAATGAATTCCCACACAAATAATTAACTTTCTGGAAGAAACATGTATCTTATCTCTAAGTATACATGTAATTCTCTCCAATTATGCCTAGATCTAATTACACATGCCATTTCTCATTCATCATGCATAATATCATATATTGATACTCTAGAATTATCAATAACCAAATTAAACAACCTAATTGAATCAAGAAAAGATAGAAACTATATTGAAATTTATAAATCAACCCAAAAGTCACATGAAACCCTAGGTTCCATAATCCTAAATACTCGAATTCTAAGCTATCATAATGAATCTAAAAATGAGTTCCATCAAAAACATAAAATAAAACATGGAAAACCCCTTGAATTGATGAACAATCTCTCTAATCTTGAAGTTGATGTTGCTCTCACCTTTTTCTTCTCTTTCTCCTCACGTTTCTACTCTTCTCTCGTGTCTCCTCCCTCTTCTCTAATGTCTCCTTTTTCTTGAAACCCTCATATGTCCTTTTATACTGTATTATAAGGATTCTGTTTTCGTCACCAGACACGGCCTGGGACATGGCTGTGTCCCCAGGTCGTGTAACATTCTACACCTAGTAATTTTTTCTAGATGGACACAGCCTGGGGACATGGCCGTGTCCCAGACTGCGTAACATCAAAACTTCATAACTTCTTCATTTTAACTCCGATTTGAGTGAAACTTGATTCATTTTCTTCGTTTTCAATCCTAGAACGCATTCAAACCATGAAATCAAAATTTTACTCAATTAAGTATCAATTTCTTTAAATAAAACCAAAAATGTAAGGGAAATACTATAAAATCACCATATGAAATATGTTTTAAATCAGAGTTATCAGGGCACAACCAAGTTCTCCTTGCTTTTAGGTCTTAGCCAACTCAAATGGCGCTTTGACTGCCATCATTAGTCAACTCATCAGGGCAAGTCCAAGTTTCTTCATTTTTAGGTCATAGTCAGCTCAAATGGCGCCTTGACCGCCTTTGTTAGTCAGTTCATTAGGGCATGACCATGTTTCTTTATCTTTAGGTCTTAGCCAGCTCAAAAGGCGCTTTGACTGCCATGGTTAGTCAACTCACTAGGGCACGAACAAGTTTCCTCATGTTTTAGGTCTTACCTAGCTCGAAGGGTACTTTGACCGCCATGGTTAGTTAGCACATTAGGGCACATCCATGTTTCTTTATCTTAGTTCTTAGCCAGCTCAAGGGGCACTTTGACCACCTTGGTTTGTCAGCTCATTAGGGCACGACCAAGTTTTTATTATCTTTAGGTCTTACCCAGCTCAAAGGGCGCTTTGATTGCCTTAGTTAGTCAGCTTATTAGGGCACGACTAAACTTTTCTCATTTTTAGGTCTTAGCCTGCTTAAAGGGCGCTTTGACTGCGTTGCCTAGTCAGCTCATTAGAGCACGACCAAGTTTTCATTGTTTATATGTCTTAGCTTGCTCAAAGGGCACTTTGACAGCCTTGGTTAGTCAACTCATTAACGACCAAGTTTTTATTTTTTTGGGGTCCTAGCTAGGTCAAAGGGCACTTTGACCGCTTTGGTTAGTTAGCTCATTAGAGCATACCCATGTTTTCCTCATTTTTAGGTCTTAGCTACCTCAAAAGGTGCTTTAGCCGCCTTGGTTAGTCAGCTCATTAGGGCACGACCAAGTTGCCATACTTTTAGGTCTTAACCAGCTCAAAGGGTGCTTTGACCTCCTTGGTTAGTTAGCTCATTAAGGCACGACCAAGTTTTCCTTGTTTTTAGGTCTTAGCTAACTCAAAAGGCGCTTTGACCGCCATCATTAGTTAGCTCATTAGTATAAGACCAAGTTTCTTCATTTTTAGGTCCTAGTTAGCTCAATGGGCGCCTTGACCGCCTTAGTTAGTCAGCACATTAAGGCATGACCATATTTCTTTATCTTTAGGTCTTAGCCAGCTCAATGGGCGCTTTGACTGCCTTGGTTAGTCAGCTCATTAGGGCATAACCAAGTTTCAACATGTTTTAGGTCTTAGCTTGCACGGAGGGCGCATTGACCACCTTGGTTAGTTAGCTGATTAGGGTATGACCAAGTTACTTTATCTTACTTCTTAGCCAACTCAAGGGGCACTTTGACCGCCTTGGTTAGTCGGCTCATTAGGACATGACTAAGTTTTTCTTATCTTTAGGTCCTACCTAGCTCAAAAGGCGCTTTCACCGCCTTGGTTAGTCAGCTTATTAGGGCTCGACCAAGTGTTTCCCATTTTTAGGTTTTAGCTAGCTTGAAGGGCACTTTGACCGCCTTAGTTAGTCAGCTCATTAGAGCATGACCAAGTTTTCATTGTTTTTATGTCTTAGCCAGCTCAAAGGGCGCTTTGACAGCCTTGGCTAGTCAGCTCATTAACTTCTAAGTTTTCCTTATTTTGAGGTCATAGCCACCTTAAAGGATGCTTTGACTACCTTGGTTAGTTAGCTCATTAGAGCACCACCAAGTTTTCCACATTTTTAGGTCTTAGCCAGCTCAAAAGGTGCTTTCACTACCTTAGTTAGTCCGCTCATTAGGGTACGACCAAGTTTTCCTTGTTTTTCGGTTTAGCCAGCTCAAAGGGTGCTTTGACTGCCTCGGTTAATCTGCTCATTAGAGCACGACCATGTTTTCCACTTTTTCAAGTCTTTGCTAGCTCGAAGGGAGCTTTGATCGCCTTGGTTTGTCACCTCATAAAGGCACAACTAAGTTTCTTTGTCTTTAGGTCTTGGCCAACTTAAATGGCACTTTGACTGCCTTAGTTAGTCAGCTCATTAGGGCACGATCAAGTTCTTCATCTTTAGGTGTTAGCCAGCTGAAAGGGCGTTTTGACTGCCTTAGTTAGTTAGCTCATTGGGGAATGACTAAGTTTCCTCACTTTTAGGTCTCAGCTAGCTTGAAGGGTGCTTTGACCGCCTTGTTTAGTCAGCTTACTAGGGCATGACTATGTTTTCCTTGTTTTTAGGTCTTTGCCAACTCAAAAGTTGCTTTGACTGGCTTCGTTAGTCTGCTCATTTGGGCAAGACCAAGTTTGTTCATTTTTAGGTCCTAGTCAACCCAAAGGGTGCTTTGATCGCCTGGGTTAGTCAGCTCATTAGGGCATGACCACATTTCTTTATCCTTAGGTCTTAGCCAACTCAATGGGCGCTTTAACCGCCTTGGTTGGTCAACTCATTAGGGGACGACCAAGTTTCCTCATGTTTTAGGTCTTAGCTTGCTCAAAGGGTACTTTGACCGCCTTAGTTAGTTAGCTCATTAGGGCATGACCAAGTTTCTTTATCTTAGTTCTTAGCCAGTTCAAGGGGCACTTTGACCGCCTTGGTTAGTCAGCTCATTAGGGCACGACCAAGTTTTTCTTATCTTTAGGTCTTACCCAGCTCAAAGGGCGCTTTGACCGCCTTGGTTAGTCAACTTATTATGGCATGACCAAATTTTTCTCATTTTTAGGTCTTAGCCAGCTTAAAGGGCGCTTTAACCGCCTTTTTTATTTAGCTCATTATAGCACGGCTAAGTTTTCCTTGTTTTTATGGCCTAAGCAGCTCAAAGGGTACTTTGACAGCCGTGGTTAGTCAGCTCCTTAACGACCAAGTTTTCCTCACTTTTAGGTCTTAGCTAGCTCAAAGGGCGCTTTGACCGCCATAATTAGTTAGCTAATTGGAGCATGACCAAGTTTTCATCATTTTTATGTCTTAGCCAGCTCAAAAGAGGGTTTGACTGCCTTGGTTAGTCAACTCATTAGGGTACGACCAAGTTTTCCTTGTTTTTCGGTTTTAGCCAGCTCAAAGGGTGCTTTAACTGCCTTGGTTAATCAACTCATTAGGGCATAACCTTGTTTTACTCATGTTTAGGTCTTTGCTAGCTCAAAGGGAGCTTTGACTGCCTTAGTTAGTTAGCTCATTGGGGTACGACTAAGTTTCTTTATCTTTAGGTCTTGGCCAGCTTAAAGGACGCTTTGGTGACCTTGGTTTGTCAGCTCATTAAGGCACGACTAAGTTTTCCTCTTTTTTAAGTCTTACCCAACTCAAAAGGCGCTTTAACTGCCTTGGTTAGTCAGCTCATTAGGGCACGACTAAGTTTTCCTTGTTATTCGGTCTTAGCCAGCTTAATGGGCGCTTTGACTGACTTAGTTAATCAGCTCATTAAGGCACGGCCATGTTTTCTACATTTTTAGGTGTTTGCCAGCTCAAAGGGAGCTTTGACCACCTTGGTTTTTTAGCTCATTTAGGCACGACTAAGTTTCTTTATCTTTAGGTCCTACCAAGTTCAATGGGCGCCTTGACCGCTTTTGTTAGTCAGCTCATTATTGTACGACCAAGTTTCCTCACTTTCAAGTCCTAACCAGCTCAAAGGGCGCATTGACCGCCTTGGTTAGTTAGCTCTTTAGGGCACGACCGACTTTTCCTTGTTTTTAAGTGTTAGCCAACTCAAAGGACGCTTTGATCGCCTTTGTTAGTTAGCTCATTCAGGCACGACCAAATTTCTTCATTTTTAGGTCTTAGCCAACTTAAGAGGCGCTTTGACCGCCTTAGTTAGTTAGCTCATTAGGGCATGACCAAGTTTTTCCTATCTTTAGGCCCTAGCTAGCTCAAAGGGCGCTTTGGCCGTGTTGGTTAGTCAGCTCATTAGGGCACGACCAAGTTTTCCCCATTTTTAGGTCTTAGCCAGTTCAAAGGGCACTTTGACCGCCTTGATTAGTCAGCTCATCAGAGTACCACCAAGTTTTCCTTGTTTTGATGTCTTAGCCATCTCAAAGAGCGCTTTAACCGCCTTGGTTAGTCAGCTCATTAGGGTACGACCAAGTTTTCCTTATTTTTATATTTTAATTAGCTCAAAGAGCGCTTTGACAGCCTTGGTTAGTCTGCTTATCAAGGCACGACCAAGTTTTCCTTGTTTATAGGTCTTAGCCAGCTCAATGGGCGCTTTGACCGCCTTGGTTAGTCAGCTCATTATGGCACGACCAAATTTTCCTTGTTTATATGTCTTAGCTAGCTCAAAGGGCGCTTTGACCGCCTTGGTTAGTTAGCTCATTAGGACTCGACGAAATTTCATAATTCTTTAGGTCTTATCCAACTCAAAGGGCGCTTTGATCGCCTTGGTTAGTCAGCTCATTAGAGTACGACCAAGTTTCTTCATCTTTAGGTGTTAGCTAGCTCAAAGGGTGCATTAACTGCCTTAGTTAGTTAGCTCATTAGGGAACGACCAAGTTTCCTCACTTTTGGGTCTTAGCCTGCTCAAAGGGTGCTTTGACCACCTTGGTTATTCAGCTCATTAGGGCACGACCAGGTTTTCCTCGTTTTTAGGTATTTGCCAACTCAAAAGTCGATTTGATTGCCTTCGTTAGCCAGCTCATTAGGGCAAGACCAAGTTTGTTCAATTTTAGGTCTTAGCCAGCTCAATGGGAGCTCTAACCGCCTTGGTTAGTCAACTCATTAGGGCACGACCAAGTTTCCTCATGTTTTAGGTCTTAGCTTGCTCAAAGGAAGCTTTGACCGCCTTGGTTAGTAAGCTCATTAGGGCATGACCAAGTTTCTTTATCTTAGTTCTTAGCTAGCTCAAGGGGCACTTTGACCACCTTGGTTAGTCAGCTCATTAGGGCACAACCAAGTTTTTCTTATCTTTAGGTCTTATCCAGCTCAAAGGGCGCTTTGACCGCCTTAGTTAGTCAGCTTATTAGGGCACGACCAAACTTTTCTCATTTTTAGGTCTTAGCCTGCTTAAAGGGCACTTTGACTGCCTTGCTTGGTCAGCTCATTAGAGTACGACCAAGTTTTCGTTGTTTGTATGTCTTAGCCTGCTCAAAGGGTGCTTTGACAGCCTTGGTTAGTCAGCTCATTAACGACCAAGTTTTCCTCATTTTAGGGTCTTAGCCAACACAAAGGGCACTTTGACCGCCTTGGTTAATTAGCTCTTTAGTCCATGACCAAGTTTGCCTCATTTTTAGGTCTTAGCCAGCTCAAAAGACGCTTTAACCGCCTTGGTTAGTCAACTCATTAGGGCAAGACCAAGTTTCCTCACTTTTAAGTCTTAGCCAACTTAAAGGGCGCTTTGACCTCTTTGGTTAGTCAGCTCATTAGGGCACGACCATGTTTTCCTTGTTTTTTGGTCATTGCAAACTTAAAAGGCGCTTTGACCGCCTTCGTTAATTAGCTCATAAGGGCAAGACCAAGTTTCTTCATTTTTAGGTCCTAGTTAGCTCAATGGGCGCTTTGACCGCCTTGGTTAGTCAGCACATTAGGGCATTGCCACATTTCTTTATCTTTAGGACTTAGCTAGCTCAATGGGCAGTTTGACCACCTTGGTTAGTCAGAACATTAGGGCACAACCAAGTTTCCACTTGTTTTTGGTCTTAGCTTGTACAAAGGGCACTTTGACCGCCTTGCTTAGTTAGCTCATTAGAGCACGACCAAGTTTCTTTATCACAGTTCTTCACCAGCTCATGGGGCACTTTGACCTGCTTGGTTAGTCGGCTCATTAAGCCATGACTAAGTTTTTATTATCTTTAGGTCCTACCCAGCTCAAAGGGCGCTTTGACCGCCTTAGTTAATCAGCTTATTAGGGCACGACCAAGTGTTTCCCATTTTTAGGTTTTAGCCAGCGTAAAGGGCACTTTGACCGCCTTAGTTAGTCAGCTCATTAGAGCACGACCAAGTTTTCGTTGTTTTTATGTCTTAGCCAGCTTAAGGGGCGCTTTGACAGCCTTGGTTAGTCAACTCATTAACAACCAAGTTTTCCTCATTTTGGGGTCTTAGTTAGCACAAAGGGCACTTTGATCGCCTTGGTTAATTAGCTCTTTAGACCATGACCAAGTTTTCCTCAATTTCAGGTCTTAGCCAGCTTAGAAGACGCTTTAACCACCTTGGTTAGTCAGCTCATTAGGGCAAGACCAAGTTTCCTCACTTTTATGTCTTAGCCAGCTTAAAGGGCGCTTTGACCTCATTGGTTAGTCAGCTCATTAAGGTACGACTAAGTTTTCCTTGTTTTTTGGTCTTTGCTAACTCAAAAGGTGCTTTGACCGCCTTCGTTAATCAGCTCATAAGGGTAAGACTAAGTTACTTCATTTTTAGGTCCTAGTCAGCTCAATGGGCACCTTGACCGCCTTGGTTAATTAGCACATTAGGGCATTACCACGTTTCTTTATCTTTAGGACTTAGCCAGCTCAAAGGGTGCTTTGACCGGCTTAGTTAGTCAGCACATTAGGGCACGACCAAGTTTCCACATGTTTTTGGTCTTAGCTTATACAAATGGCACTTTGACCTCCTTAGTTAGTTAGCTCATTAGGGCATGACCAAGTTTCTTTATCATAGTTCTTAGCCAGCTCATGGGGCACTTTGACTGCCTTGGTTAGTCGGCTTATTAGGGCACGATTAAGTTTTTATTATCTTTAGGTTCTAGCCAGCTCAAAGGGTGCTTTGACCGCCTTAGTTAGTCAGCTTATTACGGTACGACCAAGTGTTTCCCATTTTTAGGTTTTAGCCAGCATAAGGGGAACTTTTACTGCCTTAGTTAGTCAGCTCATTATAGCACGACCAAGTTTTCGTTGTTTTTATGTCTTAGCCAGCTCAAAGGGCGCTATGACTGCCTTGGTTAGTCAGCTCATTAACGACTAAGTTTTCCTCATTTTGGGGTCTTGGCCAGCACAAAGGGCATTTTGACCACCTCGGTTAATTAGCTCTTTAGGCCATGACCAAGTTTTCCCCAATTTTAGGTCTTAGCCATCCTAAAAGACGCTTTAACAGCCTTGGTTAGTCAACTCATTAGGGTAAGACCAAGTTTCCTCACTCTTATGTCTTAGCCAGCTCAAAGGGCACTTTTACCTTCTTAGTTAGTCAGCTCATTAAGGCACAACCAAGTTTTCCTTGTTTTTTGGTCTTTGCTAACTCAAAAGGTGCTTTGACCGCCTTCGTTAATTAGCTCATAAGGGCAAGACCAAGTTTCTTCATTTTTAGGTCCTAGTCAACTCAATGGGCGCCTTGACCGCCTTGGTTAGTCAGTACATTAGGGCATTACCACGTTTCTTTATCTTTAAGACTTAGCCAGCTCAATGGGCGCTTTGACCGCCTTGGTTAGTCAGCAAATTAGGGAATGACCAAGTTTCCACATGTTTTTGGTCTTAGCTTGTATAAAGGGCACTTTGACCGGCTTAGTTAGTTAGCTCATTAGTGCACGACCAAGTTTCTTTATCTTAGTTCTTAGCCAGCTCATGGGGCACTTTGACTGCCTTGGTTAGTCGGCTCATTAGGGCACGACTATGTTTTTATTATCTTTAGGTCCTACCCAGCTCAAAGGGTGCTTTGACTGCCTTGGTTAGTCAGCTTATTAGGGCATGACCAAGTGTTTCCCATTTTTAGGTTTTAGCTAGCGTAAAGGGCGCTTTGACCGCCTTAGTTAGTAAGCTCATTAGAGCACAACTAAGTTTTCATTGTTTTTATGTCTTAGCCAGCTCAAAGGGCGCTTTGACAGCATTGGTTAGTCAGCTCATTAACGACTAAGTTTTCCTTATTTTGAGGTCTTAGCTACCTCAAAGGACGCTTTGACCCCCGTGGTTAGTTAGCTCATTAGAGCACCACCAAGTTTTCCTCAATTTCAGGTCTTAGTCAGCTCAAAAGGTGCTTTAACTACCTTGGTTAGTTAGCTCATTAGAGTATGGCCATGTTTCCCTTGTTTTTCGGTCTTAACCAACTCAAAGGGCGCTTTGATCGCCTAGGTTAGTCAGCTCATTAGGGTACGACCATGTTTTTCTCTATTTTAGGTCTTTGCCAACTCAAAGGGAGCTTTGACCGCCTTGGTTAGTCAGCTCATTAGGGCATGACTAAGTTTCTTTATCTTTAGGTCTTGGCCAGCTTAAAGGGCGCTTTGACCGCCTTGGTTAGTCAGCTTATTAGGGCATGACCAAGTTTCCTTATGTTTAAGTCTTAGTCAGCTCAAAGGGCACTTTGACTGCCTAGGATAGTCAGCTCATTAGGGCACGACCAAGTTTTTCCTATCTTTAGGCCTTAGCCAGCTTAACGGGCGCTTTGACCGCCTTACTTAGTCAGCTCATTAGGGCACAACCAAGTTTTCCTCATTTTTAGGTCTTAGCCAGCTCAATGGCTGTTTTGCCGCCTTAGTTAGTTAGCTCATTTGTGTACGACCAAGTTTTCCTTGTTTTTAGGTCTTAGCCATCTTAAAGAGCACTTTGACCACCTTGGTTAGTCAACTCATTTGGGTACTGCTAAGTTTTTCTCACATTGAGGTCTTATCCAGCTCAAAGGGCGCCTTGACCGCATTGGTTAGTCAGCTCATTAGGGCACGACTAAGTTTTCCTTGTTTTTATGTCTTAGCTAGCATAGAGAGCACTTTGGCAGCCTTGTTTAGTCAGCTCATCAGGGCACGACCATGTTTTCCTTGTTTATAGGTCTTACGCAGGTCAATGGGCGTTTTGACCGCCTTAGTTAGTCAGCTCATTAGGACCTGACCATGTTTGATCATTCTTTAGGTCTTAACTAGCTCAAAAGGCGCTTTAACGGCCTTGGTTAGTCAGGTCATTAGGGCACTACCAAGTTTCTTAATCTTTAGGTCTAAGCCAGCTCAATGGGCGCTTTGACTGCCTTGGTTAGTCAACTCATTAGGACCTGACCAAGTTTCATCATTCTTTAGGTCTTAGCTAGATCAAAGGGTGCTTTGACTGCCTTAATTAGTCAGCTCAATATGGCAAGACTATGTTTTCCAAAGGGCGCTTTGACCGCCTTGGTTAGTTAGCTCATTAGCGCACGACCATGTTTTCCTTATTTTTTGGTCTTAGCCAACTCAAATAGCACTTTGATCACCGTCGTTACTCAGCTCATCAGGGTAAGACCAAGTTTCCTCATTTTTAGGTCTTAGTCAGCTTAAAGGACGCCTTGACTGCTTTGGTTAGTCAGCTCATTAAGACATGACCACATTTCTTTATCTTTAGGTCTTAGCTAGCTCAAAGGGTGCTTTGATCGCCATGGTTAGTCAGCTCATTAGGGCACGACCAAGTTTCCTTATGTTTTAGGTCATAGCTAGCTCAAAGTGCGCTTTGACCGCCATGGTTAGTAAGCTTATTAGGGTACGTCTAAGTTTCTTTATCTTAGTTCTTAGCTAGCTCAAGGGGTACTTTGACCCCCTTGGTTTGTCAGCTCATTAGGGAGCGACCAAGTTTTTATTATCTTTAGGTTTTACCCAGCTCAAATGGCACTTTGATCGCCTTAGTTAGTCAGCTTATTAGGTCACGACCAAACTTTTCTTATTTTTAGGTCTTAGGCTGCTTAAAGGGCGCTTTCACCACTTTGATTAGTCAGTTCATTAGAGCATGACCAAGTTTTCGTTGTTTGTATGTCTTAGCTTGCTCAAAGGGCACTTTAACAGCCTTGGTTAGTCAGCTCATTAACGACCAATGTTTTCCTCATTTTGGGGTCTTAGTTAGCACAAAGCGCACTTTGACCGCCTTGGTTAATTAGCTCTTTAAACCATGCCCAAATTTTCCTCAATTTTATGTCTTAGCTAGCTCAAAAGACACTTTAACTACCTTAGTTAGTCAACTCATTAGGGCAAGACAAAGTTTCCTCATTATTAGGTCTTAGCCAGCTCAAAGGGCGCTTTGTCCTCCTTGGTTAGTCTGCTCATTAGGGTACGACCAAGTTTTCATTGTTTTTTGGTCTTTACTAACTCAAAAGGCGCTTTGACCGCTTTCGTTAATTAGATCGTAAGGGCAAGACCAAGTTTCTTCATTTTGAGGTCCTAGTCAGCTCAATGGGTGCCTTCATCGCCTTAGTTAGTCAGCACATTAGGGCATGACCACGTTTCGTTATCTTTAGTACTTAACCAGCTCAATAGGCGCTTTGACTGCCTTGGTTAGTCAACTCATTATGGCACGACCAAGTTACCACATGTTTTTGGTCTTAGCTTGCACAAAGGGCACTTTGACCGCCTTGGTTAGTTAACTCATTAGGGCATGACCAAGTTTCTTTATCTTAGTTCTTAGCCAGCTCAAGGGGCACTTTGACCGCCTTTGTTAGTCAGCTTATTAGGGCACGACTAAGCTTTTCTTATCTTTAGGTCTTACCCAGCTCAAACGGTGCTTTGATCGCCTTGGTTAGTCAGCTTATTAGGGCATGACTAAGTTTTTCTCATTTTTAGGTCTTAGCTAACTTAAAGGGCGCTTTGACCGCCTTGGTTAGTCAGCTCATTAGTGCACGATGAAGTTTTCCTTATTTTTATGTCTTAGCCAGATCAAAGGGCACATTGACAGCATTGGTTAGTCAGCTCATTAACGACCAAGTTTTCCTCATTTTGAGGTCTTAGCCAGCTCAAAGGGCGCTTTGACCGCCTTGGTTAGTTAGCACATTAGAGCATAACCAGTTTTTCCTCATTTTTAGGTCTTAGCCAGCTCAAAGGGCACTTTAATCGCCTTGGTTAGTCACCTCATTAGGGCACGAGCAAGTTTTCCTTGTTTTTCAGTCCTAGCTAGCTTAAAGGGCGCTGTAACCGCCTTGGTTAGTCAGCTCATTAGGGTACGACCATGTTTTTCTCTTTTTTAGGTCATTCCCAACTCAAAGCAAGCTTTGACCGCCTTGGTTAGTCAACTCATTAGGGCACGACTAAGTTTCTTTATCTTTAGGTCTTGGCCAGCTTAAAGGGCGCTTTGATCGCCTTTGTTAGTCAGCTCATTAGGGCACGACCAAGTTTCCTTATCTTTAGGTCTTAGCCAACTCAGAGGGCACTTTGACCACCTTGGTTAGTCAGCTCATTAAGGTAGGACCAAGTTTCCTCATGTTTTAGGTCGTAGCTAGCTCAAAGGGCACTTTGACCACCATGGTTAATTAGCTAATTTGGACACGACCAAGTTTCTTTATCTAAGGTCTTAGCTAGCACAAAGGGCACTTTGACTACCTTGGTTAGTCAGCTCATTAGGACATAACCAAGTTTTTTTTTATCTTTAGGTTTTAGCCAGCTCAAAGGGTGCTTTGACCGCCTTGGTTAGTCAGCTCATTAGGGCATGACTAAGTTTTCCTCATTTTTAGGTCTTAGCCAGCTCAAAGGGTGCTTTGCTGCCTTGGTTAGTCAGCTCATTAGGGTACAACTAAGTTTTCCTTGTTTTTAAGTCTTAGCCATCTCAAAGAGCGCTTCGACCGCCTTGGTTAGTCAGCTCATTTGGATACGGCCAAGGTTTTCTCACATTGAGGTCTTAGCCAGTTGAAAGGGCACCTTGACCGCCTTGGTTAGTCAGCTCATCAGGGCATGACTAAGTTTTCCTCGTTTTTTTGCCTTAACTAGCAGAAAGAGCGCTTTGACAGCCTTGGTTAGTTAGCTCATCAAGGCACGGCCAAGTTTTCCTTGTTTATAGGTCTTAGCCAGCTCAAAGGGCGTTTTGACCACCTTGGTTAGTCAACTCGTTAGGACCCGACCAAGTTTCATCATTCTTTAGGTCTTAGCCAGCTCAAAGGGTGCTTTGACCACCTTGGTTAGTCAGCTCATTAGGGCACGACCAAGTTTCTTTATCTTTAGGTCTTAGGCAACTCAAAGGGCGCTTTGATTGCCTTGGTTAGTTAGCTCATTTGGGTACGACCTAGTTTCTTCATCTTTAGCTCTTAGCTAGCTCAAAGGGTGCTTTGACTGCCTTCGTTAGTCAGCTCATTAGGATACGACCAAGTTTCCTCACTTTTCGGTCTTAGCCAGCTAAAACGGCACTTTGACCGCCTTGGTTAGTCAGCTCATTAGGGCACGACTAGGTTTTCCTTGTTTTTAGGTCTTTGCCGACTCAAAAGTCACTTTGACCGCCTTCGTTAGTCAGCTCATTAAGGCAAGAGCAAGTTTCTTTATTTTTAGGTCCTAGTCAACTTAATGGCCACTTTGACCGCATTAGTTAGTCAACTCATTAGGGCACGACCAAGTTTCTCTATCTTTAAGTCTTAGCCCACTCAAAGGGCGCTTTGACTGCCTTGATTAGTTAGCTCATTAGGGCACGGCTAAGTTTCCTCTCTTTTAGGTCTTAGCCAGCTCAAAGGGTACTTTGACCGCCTTGGTTAGTCTGCTCATTAGGGCACGACTAGGTTATACTTGTTTTTTGGTATTTGCCAACTCAAAAGTCGCTTTAATCGCCTTCGTTAGTCAGCTTATTAGGCCAAGACCAAATTTCTTCGTTTTTAGGTCCTAGTCAACTCAATGGGCACTTTGACTGCCTTGGTTAGTCAGCTCATTTGGGCATAACCATGTTTATTTATCCTTAGGTCTTAGCCAGCTCAAAGGGCACTTTGACCACCTTGGTTAGTCAACTCATTAGGGCACGGCCAAGTTTGCTCATGTTTTAGGTCTTAGCTTGCTCAAAGGGCGCTTTGACCGCCTTGGTTAGTTACCTCTTTAAGGCAAGACCAAGTTTCTTTATCTTAGTTCTTAGCCAGTTCAAGGGTCACTTTGATCACCTTAGTTAGTCACCTCATTAGGGTACGACCAAGTTTTTGTTATCTTTAGGTTTTAGCCAACTTAATGGGCGCTTTAACCACCTTGGTTAGTCAGCTCATTATAGTACGAGCAATTTTTCCTTGTCTTTATGCCCTAGCCAGCTCAAATGGTGCTTTAACTGCCTTGGTTAGTAAGTTCATTAGGATACGACCAAGTTTTCCTTGTTTTTCGGTCATAGTCAGCTCAAAGGGCGCTCTGACCGCCTTGGTTAATCAGCCCATTAGGGCACAACCATGTTTTCCACTTTTTCAGGTCTTTGCCAGCTCGAAGGGAGGTTTGACCGCCTTGGTTAGTCAACTCATTAGTACACGACTAAGTTTCTTTATCTTTAGGTCTTGGCCAGCTTAAAGGGTGCTTTGACCACCTTGGTTAGTAAGCTCATTAGGGTACGACCAAGTTTCCTCATGTTTTAGGTCGCAGCTAGCACAAAGGGCACTTTGACCACCATGGTTAATTAGCTAATTTGGGCACGACCAAGTTTCTTTATTTAAGGTCTTAGCTAGCATAAAGGGCACTTTGACTACCTTGGTTAGTCAGCTCATTAGGACACAACCAAGTTTTTTTTATCTTTAGGTGTTAGCTAGCTCAAAGGACGCTTTGACCGCCTTGGTTAGTCAACTCATTAGGGCATGACCAAGTTTTCCTCATTTTTAGGTCTTAGCTAGCTCAAAGGGCGCTTTGCCGCCTTGGTTAGTCAGCTCATTAGTGTACGACTAAGTTTTCCTTTTTTTTAAGTCTTAGCCATCTCAAAGAGCGCTTCGACTGCCTTGGTTAGTCAGCTCATTTGGATACGGCTAAGTTTTTCTCACATTGAGGTCTTAGCCAGCTCAAAGGGCACCTTGACCACCTTGGTTAGTCAGCTCATTAGGGCACGACTCTGTTTTCTTTGTTTTTTTGCCTTAGCTAGCAGAAAGGGTGCTTTGACAGCCTTGGTTAGTTAGCTCATCAAGGCACGACCAAGTTTTCCTTGTTTATAGGTCTTAGCCAGCTCTAAGGGCGTTTTGACCACCTTGGTTAGTCAAATCATTAGGACCCGACCAAGTTTCATCATTCTTTTGGTCTTAGCCAGCTCAAAGGGCGCTTTGACCGCCTTGGTTAGTCAGCTCATTTGGGCACGACCAAGTTTCTTTATCTTTAGGTCTTAGTCAACTCAAAGGGCGCTTTGACTGCCTTGGTTAGTAAGCCGATTAGGGCACGACCAAGTTTCTTCATCTTTAGGTCTTAGCTAGCTCAAAGGGTGCTTTGACTGCCTTGGTTAGTCAACTCATTAGGACACGACCAAGTTTCCTCACTTTTAGGTCTTAGCCAGCTCAAACGGCGCTTTGACCGCCTTGGTTAGTCAGCTCATTAGGGCACGACTACGTTTTCCTTGTTTTTAGGTCTTTACCGACTCAAAAGTTGCTTTGACCGCCTTCGTTAGTCAGCTCATTAAGGCAAGAGCAAGTTTCTTTATTTTTAGGTCCTAGTCAACTCAATGGGCGCTTTGACCGCATTGGTTAGTCAGCTCATTAGGGCACAACCAAGTTTCTTGATCTTTAGGTCTTAGCCAGCTCAAAGGGCGCTTTGACTACCCTGATTAGTTAGCTCATTAGGGCACGGCTAAGTTTCCTCTCTTTTAGGTCTTAGCCAGCTCAAAGGGTACTTTGACCGCCTTGGTTAGTCTGCTCATTAGGGCACGACTAGGTTATACTTGTTTTTAGGTATTTGCCAACTTAGAAGTCGCTTTGACCGCCTTCATTAGTCAGCTTATTAGGGCAAGACCAAATTTCTTCGTTTTTAGGTCCTAGTCAACTCAATGGGCACTTTGACTACCTTGGTTAGTCAGCTCATTTGGGCATAACTACGTTTATTTATCCTTAGGTCTTAGCCAGCTCAAAGGGCACTTTGACCACCTTGGTTAGTCAACTCATTAGGGCACGGCCAAGTTTGCTCATGTTTTAGGTCTTAGCTTGCTCAAAGGGCGCTTTGACCGCCTTGGTTAATTAGCTCTTTAGGGTAAGACCAAGTTTCTTTATCTTAGTTCTTAGCCAGTTCAAGGGTCACTTTGATCACCTTAGTTAGTCACCTTATTAGGGCACGACCAAGTTTTTGTTATCTTTAGGTTTTAGCCAACTTAATGAGCGCTTTGACCACCTTGGTTAGTCAGCTCATTATAGTACGACCAATTTTTCCTTGTTTTTATGCCTTAGCCAGCTCAAATGGTACTTTAACTGTCTTGGTTAGTAAGGTCATTAGGGTACGACCAAGTTTTCCTTGTTTTTCAATCATAGTCAGCTCAAAGGGCGCTCTGACCGCCTTGGTTAATCGGCCCATTAGGGCACAACCATGTTTTACACTTTTTCAGGTCTTTGCCAGCTCGAAGGGAGGTTTGACCGCCTTGGTTAGTCAGCTCAACAGTACACGACTAAGTTTCTTTATCTTTAGGTCTTAGCCAGCTTAAAGGGTGCTTTGACCGCCTTGGTTAGTCAGCTCCGTACGGCATGACCAAGTTTCTTTATCTTTAGGTGTTAGCCAGCTCAAAGGGTACATTGACCACCTTGGTTAGTTAGCTTATTAGGGCACGACCAAGTTTCCTAATGTTTTAGGTCATAGCTAGCTCAAAGGGTACTTTGACTACCATGGTTAGTTAGCAAATTAGGGCACAATCAAGTTTCTTTATCTTAGGTCTTAGCCAGCACAAAGGGCACTTTGACTGCCTTTGTTAGTCAGCTAATTAGGGCACGACTAAGTTTTTCTTATCTTTAGGCCTTGGCCAGCTCAAAGGGCGCTTTAACCGCCTTGGTTAGTCAGCTCATTAGGGCACGACTAAGTTTTCCTCATTTTTAGCTATTAGCCAGCTCAAAGGGCACTTTGCTGCCTTGGTTAGTCAGCTCATTTGGGTACGACCAAGCTTTCCTTGTTTTTATGCCATAGCCAGCTCAATGGGTGCTTTGACAGCCTTGGTTAGTCAGCTCAATAAGGACTAAGTTTTCCTCATTTTATGGTCTTAGCCAGCTCAAAGGGCACTTTGACCATGATAGTTAGTCAGCTGATTAGAGCACGACCAAGTTTTCCTGATTTTTAAGTCTTAGCCAGCTTAAAAGGCGCCTTAACTACCTTGTGTTGAGTCTGATTTTCCGGTTTTTGTTTATAATTGATTTCTCATTTCTTGATTAATACTAAACCCTAGCCCATTTAATATTAATCATCGACTAAAGAAATTGAGAAATTCCGGTCTTTTTATTGAAAATGATTTTTGGAGTCGCCACCTGATCGAAGTCGGGAAAAGAAAAAGAAACCGTAATCAATTGTGTGGATTGATTATAATTTGGCTACCGGTCTTTGATTTCAATTTTAACAAAGAACTAGAGGGTTCCAAATTCGGGGGCAAACCTATTAAACCCTAATGGGTACCACCATCTATTTGCCGAAATTATGATTATTTTTCTAATCGTAAATTTAAAAAAATAAATAAATAATCAAAAGAAAAAAAAAAACCTAAGTCTCTACATATTCTATCGTCGCCCCGATGGTGCCTACGTATCCGCTAGCCGGGATCAGATGATCGTAGTTCTTTACAAAAAAAAAAAAACTTTAGTGTGTTGATTGATTTTAATTTTGAAAACCGTCCAAGTTTACGTTTTAATTTATTTGATTTATTTTTAAAAAAATCTAAAGAGATCCTAACTTGTAAGTGATTAAAAACACTCTCTAAGATACTACAACCTTCTTTTAAAATATTTTTGTTAATTTTTATTTCTAAAAATAGTTTTCTATGTAAGGATGTCTAAAAAAACCTAATTCTAAAAAAATCCTAAGCCAACATATATACGTATATATACATTTATTTATATCTATATTAGTACTATTAAACAACTATCCGCTCAAGTAAAATCACGTCCTAAAATATACTTTGATAAAAAAACTAACCTCCTAATATATAAATTATATAAATAAAATAACAATAAAAAAATCAAAATCAAACCTAAATTGTTGCTAGGCTGTGGCATGTTGTAATGTTATAGATTAGGTGCTGTTATGCAGTTAGAGAGGATGGAGTAGCTTCTGTTGCTGTAAGTTTGGCCGATGGGGTGAAGCTTCATGATCGGTGTGGTGTTGGCTACCGCTGTTGATCTGGGGGTGTATTCGGCTGGATAGTAGACGCGCAGCGCAGATCGGAGTTGCGTCTGGACTGGAGATGGCTGTTGTTGTTGCTGCACTGCTAGACGAAGAGGATGGAGTTCGGATCGTGTCAGTTTGTAGGCGGTGAGTGATCCGTGGTGTCTGTGTGCGAGAAAGATGAACCACTCGATGGACAGTGGCATTGGGCTTGGTTAATGATGGACTGTAATCAGCTGACGGTGCAGTTGATTCTCCGTATGTGTATTGGCGTGGTCAATGTGTAGAAGTAGTGTTGTTCAGCTGTGATGGAGTGCGCGTGCTCGTGTGGCATGGACTGTTCAGCGGCGTTTGTGGTGACCGTGTGTACAGCAAAGGCAATGTAGTGGCATGGAATCTGTGTGTAATGTACTGTTATACTTGTCATTGGCCGTGCAACGTCAATGGGACGTAGATCTGCTGCTGTTGGATCGGAATTCAGATGTGCAGTAGGCGTAGAGATGCTGCTGCTGCTATTGGCTTAGATCTGTTGCTGTTGGATCGGAACTCAAACGTGCAACAGGCGTGGAGATGCTGCTGCTGTTTTCGATGAAGCCAATTTTTCAATTTTTATGAAGCTCCTGATTATCCTTTCCCGTTGTGATTTTTCCTTTTTATAAAGCCCAAATCGAATCTTATTATATCCGATTAAACTATATTCAAATCTGATTTAGCTAAACCCATGTGATTTAATTAGATATGATTCTTTTGCAAAGATAGAAAAATAAAGACATTGGTGCCTGTTGAGACTCGAACCCGTGACCTCCAACTAAATCCACCCAAGCGCTCCGCTACCTATCCGTTAGGCCGTTGGCCTATTTCTTAACATTCATTAAAATTAAATTATATTTAAACTATCTAAATCCTTAAACTAAAAATTTTTAACTAAACTAAAATTAACACTAATATTAAACTAATTATTCCTAATATAAATTACTTCCTACAAATCTACAAAATCTTTATAATTTTTCCTTTTCTTATTTTTTTGGTATTTTCATTATTTGTTTAATTTTTATTATTTTTTATTTTTTGAATTAGGACCCTTTTTTGTAAAAATAAAAACTAAGACTATGGAAGGGCAAAAATTAAGTATCAACAGCTGCCCCTCTTTATGGTGAAGTTTGAGCAAAACTTTGCCACAAAGACAAAAGAGACACCGTTTTTGCCTCAGGATGACTCTATCCTAAGGAACGTTAAGAGACTTAACGAGGGTTAGAACGACAATGGGAAGTGCCTTTGTGAAAGAATAACGAGAATCTTGGTTGTACTCATGATGAGGTGACTAACCAAGGCAGTCAAAGCGCCCTATGAGCTGGCTAAGACCTAAAGAAAATGAAGAAAAACTTGGATCATGCCCTTAATGAGCTGACTCTCTAAGGCGCTCAAAGTGTCCCTTGAGCTGGCTAAGACCTAAAGATTTAAAGGAAAACTTGGATCGTGCCTTTAATGAGCTGACTCTCCAAGTCGGTCAAAGTGCCCCACGAGCTAGCTAAGACCTAAAGATTTGAAGAAGACTTGGATTGTGCCCTTAATGAGCTGACTCTCTAAGGCGGTCAAAGCGCCCCATGAGTTGGCTAAGACCTAAAGATTTGAAGGAAAACTTGGATCTGCCCTTAATGAGCTGACTCTCCAAGGCGGTCAAAGCATCCCACGAGCTGGCTAAGACCTAAAGATTTGAAGAAGACTTGGATCGTGCCCTTAATGAGCTGGCTCTCTAAGGTGGTCAAAGTACCCTACGAGCTGGCTAAGACTTAAAAATATGAAGAAAAACTTGGATCGTGCCCTTAATGAGCTGACTCTCCAAGGTGGTCAAAGCGCCCCACGAGCTGGCTAAGACCTAAAAATATGAAGAAAAACATGGATCGTGCCTTTAATGAGCTGACTCTCCAAGGTGGTCAAAGCGCCCCATGAGTTGGCTAAGACCTAAAAAATATAAAGAAGACTTAGATCGTGCCCTAATGAGCTGACTCTCCAAGGCGGTCAAAGCGCTCCATGAGCTGGCTAAGACCTAAAGATAATGAAGAAGACTTGGATCGTGTCCTTAATGAGCTGACTCTCCAAGGCGGTCAAAGCGCCCCACGAGTTGGCTAAGACCTAAAGATAATGAAGAAAAACTTGGATCGTGCCCTTAATGAGCTGACTCTCCAAAGCGGTCAAAGCACCCCTTGAGCTGGCTAAGACCTAAAGATTTGAAAGAAAACTTAGATCGTGCCCTTAATGAGCTGACTCTCCAAGGCGATCAAAGCGCCCCATGAGCTAGCTAAGACCTAAAGATAATGAAGAAGACTTGGATCGTGCCCTTAATGAGCTGACTCTCCAAGGTGGTCAAAGCGCCTCATGAGCTGGCTAAGACCTAAAAAATATAAAGAAAAACTTGGATCGTGCCCTTGATGAGCTGACTCTCCAAGGCGGTTAAAGCGCCCCATGAGCTGGTTAAGACCTAAAAAATATGAAGAAAAAACTTTGAATTGGGATAGATTTGAATGAGCTTGCTAAACCATTAGGAGATTATAAATTGGGGCTGTTTTAGGAGTTAGGCAGAAGCTTAAGAAGTTTTAGATTGGGATTACGCTCTATGAGCTAGCTACATCCCTAAATGAGAATACGAATTTAGATAACGCTCTATAAGCTAATTGAAGCGCTAAATCCCTTTGAAGAAATTGTGAGTTGGATGATTGGAAGTTAAAGACACACTGGGACCATGCTTTATGAGCTAAATATTTTTTTAAAAAAAAAAATAAAGGCTATTACCCTTAAGGAGAAACCAATTGTCAAAGCAATGTTTTATCAGGTTTAGGATCACTTACCTGGTTTCAATGATAGCTCCCAAATCGTCTCTCGTCTTGTTAAGGAGTCCGATTAGAACCAACTACTCTGACCCTTACCATTGCTTTTCTTACTTTCGTTCTTCTTCCTCTTTATTCTAGCATCTCTTTTTTTTTTTTTTTTTTTTTTTTTTTGAAAATAACTTAAGCTTAAATCAAATGTAAAACATATTCTTCTCAAACAAGGATGTGCTGTTTTGAACTTCCAACCTAAACATTGGCTTTGTAAGCAAGCATTTGTTCTCAAGTGAGTTTCTACTTACACTCCACACGTTACCCCTTTTGAACATAGCCTTGTCCTAAAAAATAGGAAACAAATCTCCCTTTTCTTTGGGGGGTTAACCACAATAAAGTATTAAAAGAATTTTTATCAATAGTCATCGCTTCAAATTAAATGATTATTTTGACTTGTGGTTCTTTGTGTGTAAGGTTTGTTTTGGGTAAATAATAGAGTGAGGAGTGGGGTCTTTTAGTGGGATGAGAAAAAAGAAAGGCTAAGGATATTATCCAATGCTAACGACTACTAAGAATACCAACTTTGCATGTAAAAAATGAAAACGAGACCACAGTAATAGTAAGAGTATTTGCAAAATTTCATTGATTGTTCAAGGATAGTACATCTTTAATGCATCAGCATTTACTGGGTCCTTCAAATCCGGACCATCCATTTGAGACAAAATAACAACTCCCCCAAGCAATACTTTCTTCACCATATAAGGCCCTTTATAGTTTGGGGCAAACTTCCCTCTTGAATCAGTTGTGTTAGGCAACACCTTCCTCAACACCATATCACCTTGCTCAAAACTCCGAGGTCGTACTTTTTTATTGAAAGCCCTAGCCATTCGTTGCTGATAGCAATGTTGTGGCATAAAGCTATCAGCCTCTTTTCATCAATTAGGTTCAATTGCTCAATACGCCTCTTTACCCAATCAGCCTCATCTAACTGAGTCTTTGACAATATTCTGAGAGACGGGATCTCAACCTCCACTGGCAGTACAACCTCCATTCCATATACCAATGAGTAGGGGGTTGCCCCTGTTGATGTTCTGATAGAAGTTCGATAGGCTATGAGTACAAATGGTAACATCTCATGCCAATCTCGATACGTAATGGCCATTTTCTCAATAATTCTTTTGATATTCTTATTGGCTGCTTCCACGGCTCCATTCATCTGGGGTCGATAAGGAGTAGAATTTCTATGAATGATTCTAAAGTGTCGACATAACTTGGACATCGATTTATTATTCAGATTCGTACTGTTGTCAGTAATAATCGTTTCTGGTGTACCATACCGAGCTAGTATGTCCCTCCTAATGAACTTGACCACTACTCCTTTTGTCACACTAGAAAAAGATAAGGCTTCAACCCACTTAGTGAAATAATCAATAGCTACCAATATAAATTGGTGCCCATTAGATGCTTTTGGAGTGATAGGGTCGATCATATCTATTCCCCACATCGAAAAAGGCCATGGTGCTGATAGTGTATGCAACTCTTGAGGTGGAGCATTTATCTTGTTTGCATAGATTTGGCACAAATGGCAGTGTCTAACATATGCGATACAATCCACTTCTATAGTCGACCAGTAATATCCCATCCTCATGATTTTCTTGGCAAGCATGTAACCATTCATATGAGGGCCATATACTCCCTCGTGCACCTCTTTCATTAGCCTCTTTGCCTCTTTCCTGTTTACACAACGTAAAAGCGTACCATCGAACGATCGTCAGTACAACATAGAATCACTCATCAAGTACTGAGTTGCCATTCTTCTAATCAATTTTTTATCCTTCCTTTCTATACCTTCGGGGTACGTACCATGTTGTAAAAATATTTTAATATCATGATACCAAGGCTTTTCGTCACATGAACTTTCCATTACCAAACAAAAAGCAAGCTTTTCTTCAATTTCAATTTTAAGTGGCTGAATCTCTACTCCTTTCGATATTTGAATCATTGATGCCAAAGTAGCAAGAGCATCGGCAAATTGGTTTTGAACCCTTAGTGCGTACATAAAGGTAATCTTTTTAAACTTGGTTATCAACTTAGCCAAGTGTTGGCGATAGGGCACTAATTTGGGGTCTTTCGTCTTATATTCACCCCGAACTTAGCCTATAATCAACGAAGAATCTCCATACACCTGCAATTCCCGTATCTCCTTAAATAATGCGATTTTGAGCCCCAAAATACACGCTTCGTATTCTGCAATGTTATTGGTACATGGGAAAACCAATCTCACAACCATTGGAAATTGTATACCACTAAGCGATACCAGAATCGCCCCCACTCCACATCCAGACACATTAGATGTTCCATCAAAGAACATTTTCCACTCTGAAGATTTTTCAACTATTTCACCATCAGAATCATTTCCCGCTATTAGGATGTTTTCATCGAGAAACTCAACTCGTGTTCCTTGAGGGGTATCCTCAAAAGGATTCTCCGCTAATTGATTCGCTAAAGCTTGCCCCTTGACTGAACTTTGGCTCACATGCTTAATGTCAAATTCTGTCAGCAACATTTGCCATTTTGAAACTCTACTAATGAGAGCCGGTTTTTCAGCTAAGTATTTCAGGGGATTATGTTGCGTTATCAACTCGAACTGATAATACAATGTGTATTGTCTGAGCCAATGCATAACCTAAACCAATGCATAGCAGGTTCCTTTAACTTCTGAGTATTTTTGCTCCCCTTCTGTGAACTTCTTGCTTAGATAGTAAATAACTCGCTCTTTCCCTTCTTCATCCTTCTGGCTAAGCACGAATCCCATTGATTTTGTCATTATGGTCAAGTACTAAAACAACGGTTTTCCAGGTTTAGGAGCTATTAACACTGGAGGTTTCATGAGATATTCTTTGATTTTCGTGAAAGCCTCTTTACATTCCTCATTCCAACTGATCTTTGCGTTCTTTTTTAACAGCTTAAAAAGAGGGCGACATTTGTCCGTTAACTGTGCTATGAATCGGGCAATGTAATTTAAACGCCCCAACAAACCTCGCACTTCCTTGAGTGTTTGTGGAGGAGGCATGTCAATTATAGCTTTAGCCTTATCAGGATCGACTTCAATACCTCTTTGGCTAACTATGAACCCCAAAAATTTTCCTGACGTCACACCAAAGGTATACTTCTCCGGATTCAATTTCAAGTGATACTTTCTTAGCCTATCAAACAACTTTCTCAGGTTTTCTAGGTGATCCTCCTCCTCTTTGGACTTCGCAATCATATCATCAACATACACTTCTATTTCTTTATGCATCATGTCATGAAAGATTGCAACCACAGCCCTCTGATATGTTGCACCTGCATTCTTCAGCCCAAATGGCATCACCTTATAGCAAAATGTTCCCCAAGTCATAATAAAAGTCGTTTTCGTCTTATCTTCTTCGGACATTTGAATCTGATTATATCCTAAAAAACCATCCATGAAGGAGAATAGATGATTTCCAGCAGTGTTATCTACTAAGACATCAATGTGAGGCAATGGAAAATTATCCTTAGGCGTTGCCTGGTTGAGATCTCGAAAGTCTACACACACTCTAACTTTCCCATTCTTCTTCATTACTGGCACAATATTAGCTACCTATTCTGGGTAATCTGACACTTCAATGAATCCAACCTCCAGTAGTTTCTTCACTTCTTCTTTAATTTTCAGTAAGACGTCAGGTCGAAATCTCCTCAATTTTTTCTTTTTTGGTTTGACGTCCTCTTATGTGGCTAAACGGTGGACTACAATAGATGGGTCCAGCCCAGGCATATCTTCTTACAACCAAGCGAACACGTCTTGATACTCAGCTAACAATGTAATCATTTCTGTTTTTTGTTTCTCTTTTAAACTCGCGCCAATTTTTATATTCCTAGGATTTTCTTCATTTCCCACATTAATTGTCTCAATCGGTTCATCAATTGTGATCCTATCCAATTCATGTTTTTGCCATTCCTCTTGTATATTACTGTGGTCATCGACATCGCTCCCAACGACTAACCCAGTAGGGCCGGAAATGATATCAATATTCTCATTTTCTACCTGTACGAGGTATTCCTAGTTTTCACTTATTTCATTGAATCTGAATGAGAATGCATGAAAAAAAATGCATGTAAACAAAAGAGAACTGAAGAGCAACATGGGAAAGAAACGAACTAAGATTTTATTGAATAAATGGAGGTATTGTCTCAAATGAGATAAAGACCTAACTAATTTTGAATGAAAGGTTCAACGATACATTTAAAATGATGACTATTGAAAATAAAAATTCAAAAAATACTAATTACGTGTCACCCCTTTACCCTAGGGAAGACTTGTTGCAATTCGCCGGGATGGAGAACCAGTTGTTCAAATGATGTTGGAACTTGGGTAGCGAGTGTGTTGATCTTTCTTTGTTAGATTCTCGGGCTCGAGTCTCTTCCCGTATAAACGTCTCAGTTAGTGGTGGAAAGGTCATAGAGGCATGGTATAATCTGTTACCTTTCTTGCCCCTTGCTTGCTTTTTCTGGAATTCTTCCATCGGGGAAGGATTGTAGCCAAGGCCGTAGGTGCCGATCTGGCCTTCCTTGAATTCCTTCCTTCTATCACCCTCTCTGTCGGGACTAATGATCATGTTCACTTCTTCAAACATTTGTAAACCCAGCTCCTCTTGTCCCTCACTTCCTATGTAGGGTATAGCCGTCTCCTTATAGATTTCGTAATCTTGATCTCCCATAATTGTAATCACCTGGCCATTGGAGATAAACTTCAATTTTTGGTGCAGGCTCGAAGGTATGGCCCCTGCTGCATGGATCCAAGGTCTTCCTAACAATAGATTGAAAGATCTTGGAATGTCCATGACTTGGAATCGAATAGTGAAGTGCTGAGGGCCAATACTTACGGATAAATCAATCTCCCCTATGATTTCTCTTCTGGAACCATCAAAGGCCCTAACTGTTGTAGAAGAAGGCTTAATTGTGGATGTGTCAATGCCCAACAAATCCCAAGTGGCAAGTGGGCAGATGTTCAGCGACGATCCATTGTCAATGAGCACCTTGGTAACAATTATGTCATTACTCCTTACCATGATAAAGATTGGCTTCGTATGTTTGTTCCCTTCCTCGCCCAATTCTTCAGCCGAAAATGAAATTTGATCTATTGCAAGGATCGAATTAGTAACCAGTCCCATCTTCTTAGTTAGAATCTCTCGAGGGACCTTCACCTCATTTAAAGTTCGGAACAAAGCCTCCCTGTATGGTTCAGATGCAATTAGCAGACCCATCAGCGATATTTGTGTAGGAGTCTTACTGAGTTGATCCATGATTTTATACTCACTTGACTTGAGCATTTTGGTAAAAGCTGATAGTCCCTCAATGTGTTCGGCCGCCGTCGTATCATTTGATTCTCCCGACATGACTTTCCTCTCCTGCTCCTCTCTTGGATGATAAATATTCCCTGATCGGGTAATGCCCCCTACTAGAGGACTGGGTTTCTCCTGATTTACTAGATGATAGTTAAATGGAGCGGCCTTGTAATTTTCTAGTGGCAACGGCACATGAAATGTGTACCTCTTCACTTCTGGAGCCCGGTTGCCAGTATAGAAGGCTTCTTATCTAAGTCGATGACATTAACAGCATAGTCATAAAAAATCATACCAATCATCAGCCCATGGTTGGGTAAGGGGTTGTTGTTAACATTAGGAACCGGAGCTTCCACAAAATCCAACTACACTGTCCCTTTATCTATCAAGTCTTGAATCTTATTCCTCAATCTCCAACATGCATCAGTCGAATGCCCCACTTGTCCACAGTGGTATTCGCACTTTACTGTGGAGTCAAAGAATCTCGGTCGATATCGATCGCTAGGAAGTTCGTACCGTATCAAATTATCCCTTCGCAACTTCTCGAAGACTTGACTCAAAGGAACCGGTATCTTGGTAAATTGCCTATAAGTCCTGTTAATTTGAAACTGATCTCTATACTGTTGCTAAGCGGGAGGTATATTCGCCCTAAAAGCGACTTGAGCATTTGGTCTGGCATTTGAATTTACCATACCAACCGTGGATTCTTTGGGCTTGTTGACGGCTGGTCTAGGACCAGATGATGACGCAGGTGGTCTTCTATCTACTGTGTCTTGCAGCTTACCGGAAGAGACAGCACTTTCAATCCTGCACCCGGCCGCTATTACTTTAGCAAAACTGGACGAGGCCTGCCCAATAAGATGGGAAAAATAGGGCCTCTCCAAGGTGTTAATGAAAGTTGATGTGAGCTCTTTCTCAGTTACTGGAGTAGAGATTCTTGCAGCTAAGGACCTCCATCTTTGAGCGTATTCTTTGAACGATTCATTATTCTTCTTCCATAGAGCAACCAAGTCCATCATAGTCGGGGCCACTTCTACATTGAATTTATATTGTTCATAAAATGCTCGAGCAAGTTTCTCCCATGTATTTATCTGATTCAAATCAAGCTGGGCATACCAAGTTAGGGCCAATCCGGTCAGGCTATCTTGAAATGTCTGTACCATGAGTGGGTTATACTGAACGTATTTTCCCATCTTCCTGACATACAGCCTGGTGTGAAGCTTGGGGCAACCCGTCCTGTTATACTTTTCGAATTCTAGCACCTTAAACTTCTCAAGGTATGATCCCATGTCATACGTGGAGAACTCTATGATCCCCACCTGTTCAAATCCATCACACCCTACAAATGCCTTCATCTTCTCAGTGATCTGTTGTGTCAATTTCTTTTCCAGTTCCTTCAAGCTGTCCATACTTGGCCCATGGTCGACAGGTCTCGGGGTCGCATACGTGTCAGGTTCAAAAGTAGGGTTGTCTTTTAGGTAAACTCCTTTTGATTTGAATGGGTCTTTTTGATATTCGTGTTCTGCTTCAGGAGCTTGTGTATTCTTCCCATAATGGGTTTTGGAACCTTCCTCATTGGCCGGTGCTGTAGCACATAGCAACGAAATGCTATTTGCTAGGAAACTCATCTGTTCTGCCATCTTCTCCATAACCCTTTCTATGGAACGAAACCTCAACTCAGAGGGATCATTGATCTCGGGGCCTCCATCATTTCCTTGAGTGGTGGCCATCTTGGTCTGGGAACGGGTTCTAATCGGACTTCTCTGAAAGACTTGACGTTTGGGAGCTATCTTGAAATTTTACCTAAATTGTATTGAACAACTCAACAAAGGGTTAGTATATATTATATTTTGCTAAAAAAGGTTGTTAATTGTACAAACACAAAATGCATGTCACATGAGTGCAATGAAAAATCAAGAAGAGGGTGGGGGGAGGAACCTTTGATGTGGCATAACCTAACTAACTCTTATTAATTTTCGCAATTGTGAAGCTTTACACCTCTTGTTCTATTCATAAAAATGAACTTAAAAAAAAGAAAAAACTAAAATCTAATATTTGATCTTCTAATAACTAGTAAGCCTATCCTGCATCCTCCTCTTCTTTCGGATCATGGGAGCTTGCTCTTTCTCGCCCTTGGTTCTCTTCAGTTGTGCTTCCAATACCTTTATCTTTTCATGGTACTCCTTGCAACGGCTCTCCAACTCCTGCTCTCTTTTACTCGTCCTCTCTGGTTCAACTTAAACTTCCCTCTTTTCTTCGTTGTCTTCCATATCTTTCAGCCCTTTTAGCTGGTGATAAAGAAATCCTTTGGTTGTCTGACTCCTGGCTGTTATCCCTCTAGTGGTAGGGGTAGTCTTTCTCGTGCACCAAAGAGCTCGAATGCTTTGAAGCTTGGTTATTTTATCAACCATCATCATACCAGGGTTAAGGAAGTCCAGCGAGGCATCTTCTAATGATGGTTTAGGGATCATGTCCTCAATGAATCCATTAGCTGGAACGTATGCGGTGCAGAGATTGAAGCCGATTAGAGGAACCGCTTTGAAGTCTCTACATCCTCTTATCATTTCCTTGCTCGCAAAGCACCTTGGTGTTAACAACAATTCTTCCGCTTTTATACTCTGAAAGTATCGGACCCAGTAGCGGCTAGCTATATTTTCTGGCAGCTCGATTCTTTCTCCAAAAGATTTGATGAGATCATATTGTTGAGTAAACTCGGCCCGATTAAAATCAAGTTGGTAACTTCTCATGTGGCTAACGAACCAGACCACCAGTAGGACCATGTTAGTTTTCAGATCTCCTCATTTCTTTTTCTTGAGATGGTTTAGTGACTGGATCTACTCGGCCAGAAGAGTCGGGACATATGATTTCCCTTCAAGGAATTGGGCTACGAGTTCTGCAATTCTGAAATGGACTCGACGTCTTTCATCAAGGAATAGGATGGTATTGAAGACTACCAGTATAAAAGCGTTGACTCGGTATTGGTGCCACACTTCTAAATTTGCACATAAAACCTCGTGTTTTTCTCTATGTTTCACTTCAGTAGAAAACCAGTCCATGACATTCTCTAATCGAATGGTCTTTCCTTGATTTAGAACCCGGTTTATTTCGGCTTTTCTGATTCCCAGCAACTTGTTGAAGATCTTTGGTACTGCAGCTTCCAAGTTTGGGACATAAATATCATCCGTGATTGCAGGAGCCCACAACAATTTGGAGTATTCTTCTACAGTTGGGCTTAGCTGATGTAGGCCCATACGGAAACTGGTGTATTCGGGCTCCCAAAGGTGGACTAAGGCTCGAATTAGAGTGATGTTCACAGGGATCTTCTGTGGAGAGTGGATGGGCCCAATTTTATTCTTAATAAACTCCTGTTTATCTGGGCTGAAAAGTCGAAACCATGTTTGAAGCAGCTTCTGTGGCCAATGCGATAAGTAGACATGAATGTCTTCAAAAGGCCCTTGACTTGGTCCAGCTATGACTAATCAAATTAAAATTACAATTACAATGTATTCTAAACTTTACATAAAAATAATATTACAAATTATTTACAAGGGAATATCACAATTACAATCATAACTTCACAACTGCTTTTATCAATGTAGGTTTGCCACATCATAGGTTCTTGTGATTTTTTGAAAAAGTTTTCATGTAACGTAAAGGGTGGATTCTAAAGGTCCTTAAGTTCTATAACCACTACATTTTTCAAAGCAACGATTCTGCGGTCGCATTTGAACTTGAGTGGGGTAACCTGATCGGCCCCGGAAGGTGGTTACCCCACAACATCCGAAGCTTACATAATGGCCCCCCTCCTAGGATCCTAAGATGGCCTGATTCTGACCGTGTCTAACATGCATTTATGATACAGAAAAGAAAAGAAAATAAAATAAAATAAAATAAATTAAAGTAAAAAAAACCCCAAAATCCCTCCTTAACTAAACTGCCACAACAAAAAAATGTTAGTAAAAACAAATAGAGTAAACAAATACATACAATAACATACCTAAGTTCTTTTTTATTACTTTTATTATTATTTTTTAAATAATCCTATTTTTGCCAACTTCTAGTGGCTAGCTCTCTATCGATCCCCAGTAGAGTCGCCAAACTGTCGAGTTTGATTTTCTGGTTTTTGTTTATAATTGATTTCTCATTTCTTGATTAATACTAAACCCTAACCCATTTAATATTAATCCTCGACTAAAGAAATTAAGAAATTCTAGTTTTTTTATTGAAAATAATTTTTGGAGTCGCCACCCGATCGAAGTCAGGAAAAGAAAAATAAACCGTAATCAATTGGGTGGATTGATTACGATTTGGCTACCGGTCTTTGATTTCAATTTTAACAAAGAACTAGAAGGTTCCGAATTCGGGGGCTAACGTATTAAACCCTAATGGGTACCGCCATCTATTTGCCGAAATTAGTATTATTTTTCCAATCATAATATTTAAAAAAATAAATAAATAATGAAAAGAAAAAAAAAACAACCTAAGTCTCTACATATTTTATCGTCGCCTTGAAAGTGCCTACGTACCCGCTAGCCGGGATCAGACGATCGTAGTTCTTTACAAAAAAAAAAACTTTAGTGTGTTGGTTGATTTTAATTTTGAAAACCGTCCAAGTTTACGTTTTAATTTATTCAATTTATTTTTAAAAAAATCTAAAGGGGTCCTAACATGCAAGTGATTAAAAACACTCTTTAAGATACTACAACCTTCTTTTAAAATATTTTTGTTAATTTTTATTTCTAAAAATAGTTTTCTATGTAAGGATTTCTAAAAAAACCTAATTCTAAAAAAATCCTAAGCCAACATATATACGTATATATACATTTATTTATATCTATATTAGTACTATTAAACAACTATTCGCTCCAGTAAAATCACATCCTAAAATATACTTTGATAAAAAAACTAACCTCCTAATATATAAATAAAATAACAATAAACAAATAAAAAATAAAAAATAAAAAAAAATCAAAATCAAACCTGAATTGTTGCTCGGCTATGGCGTGCTGTGGTGTTATAGATCAAGTGTTGTTATGCAGTTAGAGAGGATGGAGCAGCTTCTGTTACTGTAAGTTTGGCTGATGGGATGAAGCTTGATGATCAATGTGGTGTCGGCTACCGTTGTTGATCTGGGGGTGTATTTAGCTGGACAGTAGACGCGTAGCGCTGATCGGAGTTGCATTTGGACTGGAGATGGCTGTTGTTGTTGCTGCACTGCTAGACAAAGAGGATGGAGTTCAGATTGTGTCGGTTTGTAGGCGGTGAGTGATGCGTGGTGTCTGTGTGCGAGAAAGATGAACCACTCGATGGACAGTGGCGTTGGGCTTGGTTAATGATGGACTGTAATCAGCTGACGGTGCAGTTGATTCTCCGTATGTGTATTGGCGTGGTCAATGTGTGGAAGTAGTGTTGTTCAGCTGTGATGGAGTGCGCGTGCTCGTGTGGCATGGACTGTTCAGCGGCGTTTATGGTGACCATGCGTACAGCAACGGCAATGTAGTGGCGTGGAATCTGTGTGTAATGTACTGTTATACTTGTCATTGGCCGTGGAACGTCAATGGGACGTGGATCTGCTGCTGTTGGATCGGAATTCAGATGTGCAGTAGGCGTAGAGATGCTGCTGCTGCTATTGGCTTAGATCTGTTGCTGTTAGATCGGAACTCAGACTTGCAGCAAGCGTGGAGATGCTGTTGCTGTTTTCGATGAAGCCAATTTTTCAATTTTTATGAAGCTCCTGGTTATCCTTTCCTGTTGTGATTTTTCCTTTTTATAAAGCCCAAATCGAATCTTATTATATCCGATTAAACTAGATTCAAATCTTATTTAGCTAAACCCATATGATTTAATTAGATATGATTCTTTTGCAAAGATAGAAAAATAAAGACATTAGTGCCTGCTGAGACTTGAACCCGTGACCTCCAACTAAATCCACCCAAGCGCTCCGCTATTTATCCGTTAGGCCGTTGACCTGTTTCTTAACATTGATTACAATTAAATTATATTTAAACTATTTAAATCCCTAAACTAAAAATTTTTAACTAAACTAAAATCATCACTAATATTAAACTAATTATTCCTAACATAAATTACTTCCTAGAAATCTACGAAATCTTTATAATTTTTCCTTTTCTTATTTTTTTGGTATTTTCATTATTTGTTTAATTTTTATTATTTTTATTTTTTGAATTAGGACCCTTTTTTGTAAAAATAAAAACTAAGACTATGGAAGGGCAAAAATTAGGTGTCTACACCTTGGTTAGCCAACTCATTTGGGTACGACCAAGTTTTCCTTATTTTTCGGTCTTAGCCAACTCAAAAGGCGCTTGGACCGCCTTGGTTAAGCACTCATTAGGGCACAACCTTGTTTTACTCTTATTTAGGTCTTTGCCAGCTCAAAGGGAGCTTTGACCGCCTTGGTTAGTTAGCTCATTAGGGCACAACTATGATTCTTTATCTTTAGGTCTTGGCCAGCTTAAATGGCACTTTGACCGCCTTGGTTAGTCAGTTTATTAGGGTGCAAGCAGGTTTTTTTATCTTTAGGTCTTAGCCAGCTCAAAGGGCACTTTGACCGCCTTGGTTAGTCAGCTCATTAGGGTATAACCATGTTTCCTCATGTTTTTTGTCTTAACTAGTTCAAAGGGCGCTTTGACCGCCTTGGTTTGTTAGCTCATTGGGGCACGACCAAGTTTCATTATCTTAGGTCTTTGCCAGCTCAAAAGGCACTTTGACCGCCTTGGTTAGTCAGCACATTAGGGCACGACCTAGTTTCATTATCTTTAGGTCTTAGCCAGCTTAAAAGGCACTTTAATCGCCTTGGTTAGTCAACTCATTTGGGCACAACTAAGTTTCCTCATGTTTTAGGTCATAGCTAGCTTAAAGGGCGCTTTGCCGCCTCGGTTAGTCAACTCATTAGGGTACAACTAAGTTTTCCTTGTTTTTAGTTCTTGTCTTAGTCATCTGAATGAGCGCTTTGATCGCGTTGGTTAGTCAGCTCATTAGGGTACGGCCAAGTTTTTCTCATTTTGAGGTCTTAGCCAGCTCAAAGGGCGCCTTGACCGCCTTAGTTAGTTTGCTCATTAGGACACAACTGAGTTTTCCTTGTTTTTATGTCTTAGCTAGCACAAAGAGCACTTCGACAGCCTTAGTTAGTCAACTCATCAGGGCATGACAAAGTTTTCCTTATTTATAGGTCTTAGCCAGCTCAAAGGGCACTTTGACCACCTTGGTTAGTCAGCTCATTAGGACCTGACTAAGTTTCATCATTCTTTAGGTCTTAGCCAAATCAAAGGGCGCTTTGACCGCCTTGGTTAGTCAGCTCATTGGGGTACGACCAAGTTTCTTCATCTTTAGGTCTTAGCCAACTCAATGGGCACTTTGACTGCCTTAGTTAGTCAGCTCATTAGGGCACGGCCAAGTTTCCTCACTTTTAGGTCTTAGCCAGCTCAAACGACGCTTTGACCGCCTTGGTTAGTCAGCTCATTAGGGCATGACTAGGTTTTCCTTGTTTTTAGGTCTTTGCCAACTCAAAAGTCGCTTGGACCGCCTTCGTTAGTCAGCTCATTAGGGCAAGACCAAGTTTCTTCAGTTTTAGGTCCTAGTTAACTCAATGGGCGCTTTGACTGCCTTGGTTAGTCAGCTCATTAGGGCATGACCACGTTTCTTTATCCTTAGGTCTTAGCCAGCTCAAAGGGTGCTTCAATTGCCTTGGTTAGTCAACTCATTAGGGCATAACCAAGTTTCCACATGTTTTAGGTCTTAACTTGCTCAAAGGGTGCTTTGACCGCCTTGGTTAATTAGCACATTAGGGCATGACCAAGTTTTATTATCTTAGTTCTTATCCAGCTCAAGGGGTACTTTGACCTCCTTGGTTAGTCAATTCATTAGGGCACGACCAACTTTTTCTTATCTTTAGGTCTTACCTAGCTCAAAGGGCGCTTTGACCATCTTGGTTAGTCAGCTTATTATGGCATGACCAAATTTTTCTCATTTTTAGGTCTTAGCCAGTCTTTGGGCGCTTTGACTGCCTTGGTTAGTCAGCTCATTACAGCACCACCGAGTTTTCCTTGTTTTTATGCCCTAGCCAGCTCAGAGGGCGGTTTGACAGCCTTGGTTAGTCAGCTCATTAACGACCAAGTTTTCCTCATTTTGAGGTCTTAGCTAACTCAAAAGGCCCTTTGACCGCCTTGGTTAATCAGCTCATTAGGGCACATCCATGTTTTACTCTTGTTTAGGTCTTTGCCAACTCAAAGAGAGCTTTGACCGCCTTGGTTAGTCAGCTCATTATAGCACGACTATGATTCTTATCTTTAAGTCTTAGCCAGCTTAAAGGGCACTTTGACCATCTTGGTTAGTCAGCTCATTAGGGTACGAGCAAGTTTTTTTATCTTTAGGTCTTAGCTAGCTCAAAGGGCACTTTGACCACCTTGGTTAGTCAGCTCATTAGGGCACAACCAAGTTTCCTCATGTTTTAGGTCTTAATTAGTTCAAAGGGCACTTTGACCGCCTTGGTTTGTTAGCTCATTAGGGCACGACCAAGTTTCTTTATCTTAGGTCTTAGCCAACTCAAAGGGCATATTGACCGCCTTGGTTAGTCAGCACATTAGGGCATGACCTAGTTTCTTTATCTTTAGGTCTTAGCCAGCTCAAATGGCGGTTTGACCATCTTAGTTAGTCAACCCAATAGGGCAAGACCAAATTTTCCACATTTTTAGGTGTTAGCCTGCTCAAAGGGTGCTTTGACCACCTTAGTTAGTCAGCTCATTCGGGAAAGAGCAAGCTTTCCTCATTTTTAGGTCTTAGCCAGCTAAAAGGGCGCTTTGATTGCCTTGGTTGGTCAGCTCATCAGGGCATGAACAAGTTTTCCTTGTTTTTAGGTCATAGCCAACTCAAAAGGCACTTTAACAGCCTTGGTTAGTCAACTCATTAGGGCATGACCAAGTTTCTTCATTTTTAGCTCTTAACCAACTCAAAATGCACTTTGACCGCCTTAGTTAGTTTGCTCATTAAGGTAAGACCAAGTTTTCCTCATTTTTAGGTCTTAGCCAGCTCAAAGGGCATTTTGACCGCCTTGGTTAGCCAGATCCTTAAGGTATGACCAAGTTTTCCTTGTTTTTAGGTCTTAGCCATCTCAAATGGCACTTTGACCGCCTTAGTTAGTCAACTCATTAGGGTTCGGCCATGTTTTCCTCATTTTGAGGTCTTAGCCAGCTCTAAGGGCGCCATGACCGCTTGGTTAGTCAACACATTAGGGCACGACCAAGTTTCTTCTTTTTTATGTCTTAGCCAGCACTAAATGCGCTATAACCGCCTTGGTTAGTTTGCTCATTAGGGTAAGACCAAGTTTTCCACATTTTTAGGTCTTAGCCAGCTCAAAGGACGCTTTGACTGCCTTGGTTAGTCAACTCATTAGGATACGACCAAGTTCTATCATTCCTTAAGTCTTAGCCAGCTCAACGGGCGCTTTGCCCGCCTTGGTTAGTCAGCTCATCAGGGCATGAACAAGTTTTCCTTGTTTTTAGGTCATAACCAACTCAAAAGGCACTTTGACAGCCTTGGTTAGTCAGCTCATTAGGGCATGACCAAATTTCTTCATTTTTAGCTCTTAGCCAGCTGAAAATGCACTTTGACCGCCTTGGTTAGTTTGCTCATTAGGATAAGACCAAGTTTTCCTCATTTTTAGGTCTTAGCCAGCTCAAAGGGCGCTTTGACCGCCTTGGTTAGTCAGATCTTTAGAGTACGACCAAGTTTTCCTTGTTTTTAGGTCTTAGCCATCTCAAAGGGCGCTTTGACCGCCTTGGTTAGTAAACTCATTAGGGTTCGGCCATGTTTTCGTCATTTTGAGGTCTTAGCCAGCTCTAAGGGTGCCATGACCGCTTGGTTAGTCAACACATTAGGGCACGACCAAGTTTCTTCTTTTTTATGTCTTAGCCAGCACTAAATGTGCTTTAATCACCTTGGTTAGTCATTAGGGTAAGACCAAGTTTTCCACATTTTTAGGTCTTAGCCAGCTCAAAGGGCGCTTTGACTGCCTTGGTTAGTCAGCTCATTAAGATACGACCAAGTTCTATCATTCCTTAGGTCTTAGCCAGCTCAACGGGCGCTTTGACCGCCTTAGTTAGTCAGCTCATTAGGGCACGACCAAGTTTCTTCATCTTTAAGTCTTAGCCAGCTGAAAGGGCGCTTTGACTATCTTGGTTAGTCAGCTCATCAGGGCACGACCAAGTTTTTCTTATCTTTAGGTCTTACCGAGCTCAAAGGGCCCTTAACCGCCTTGGTTAGTCAGCTTATTAGGCTAGGACCAAATTTTTCTCATTTTTAGGTCTTAGCGAGCTTTAAGGGCAGTTTAACCGCCTTAGTTAGTCAGCTCATTATAGCACAACCAAGCTTTCGTTCTTTTTATGTCTTAGCTAGATTAAAGGGCGCTTGGATAGCATTGGTTAGTCAGCTCATTAACGACCAAGTTTTCCTCATTTTGAGGTGTTAGCCAGCTCAAAGGGTGCTTTGACCAACTTGTTTAGTCAACTCATTAGAGGAGAACAAAGTTTTCCTCATTTTTAGGTCTTAGCCAGCTCAAAAGGTGCTTTGACTGCCTTAGTTAATCAGCTTCTTAGGGCACGACTAAGTTTTCCTTGTTTTCGATCGTAGCCAGCTCAATGGGCACTTTGACCGCCAAGGTTAATTAGCTCATTAGGGCACGACCATGTTTTCCTCTTTTTTAGGTTCTTGCCAGCTCAAAGGGAGCTTTGACCGCCTTGTTTAGTCAGCTCATTAGGGCACGACTATGTTTCTTTATCTTTAGGTCTTTGCCAACTTAAAGGGCGCTTTGACCGCCTTGGTTAGTCAACTCATTTGGGCATGACCAAGTTTCTTTATCTTTTGGTCTTACCTAGCTTGAAGGGCGCTTTGATCGCCTTGGTTGGTCAGCTCATTAGGGTACAGCCAAGTTTCCTCATGTTTTAGGTCATAGCTAGCTCAAAGGGCGCTTTGACCGCCTTGGTTTGTTAGCTCATTTGGGTATGACCAAGTTTCTCTATCTTAGGTCTTAACCAGCTCAAAGGGTGCTTTGGCCGCCTTGGTTAGTTAGCTCAATAGGGCAAGACTAAGCTTTCCTCATTTTTAGGACTTAGCCAGCTCAAAGGGCGCTTTGACCACCTTGGTTAGTTAGCTCATTAGGGCACGACCAAGTTTCTTGATTTATCGTTCTTAGCCAGCTCAATATGAGCTTTGACCGCCTTGGTTAGTCAGCTCTTTGGGGTACAACCAAATTTCTAAATTTTTAGGTCTTTGCCAGCTCAAAGGGTGCTTTAACCGACTTGGTTAGTTAGCTCATCAGGGTACGACCAAATTTCTGAATTTTTAGGTCTTACCCAGCTCAAATGGCACTTTGACCACCTTAGTTAGTTAGCTCCTTAGGGCAGGACTAAGATTTCCTCATTTTTAGGTCATAGCCAACTCAAAGGGCGCTTTGACAGCCTTGGTTAGTCAGTTCATTAAGGACCAAGTTTCTCTCATTTTGCGGTCTTAGCCAGCTCAAAGGGCGCTTTGACCGCCTTCGTTAGTTAGCTCATTTGAGCACGACCAAGTTTTCTTCTTTCTTAGGTCTTAGCCAGCTCAAAAGGCACTTTAACTGCCTTAGTTAGCCAGCTCATTAGGGCATGACCATGTTTTCCTTGTTTTCGGTCATAGCTAGCTCAAAGGGCGCTTTAACCGCCTTGGTTAATTAGCTCATTAGAGCATGACCATGTTTTCCTCTTTTTTAGGTCTTTGCCAGCTCAAAGGGAGCTTTAACCGCCTTGGTTAGTCAGCTCATTAGGGCACGACTATGTTTGTTTATTTTTAGGTCTTTGCTAGCTTAAAGGGCGCTTTGACCACCTTTGTTAGTCTACTCAATAGGGTACGACCAAGTTTCTTTATCTTTTGGTCTTACCCAGCTTAAAGTGCGCTTTGACCGCCTTGTTTAGTTAGCTTATTAAGCCACGACCAAGTTTCCTCATGTTTTAGGTCATAGCTAGCTCAAAGGGCACTTTGACCGCCTTGGTTTGTTAGCTCATTAGGGTACGACCAAGTTTCCTTATGTTAGGTCTTAGCTGGCTCAAAGGGCACTTTGACTACCTTGGTTAGTCAGCTCATTAGGGCACGACCAAGTTTCTTTATCTTTAGGTCTTAACCAGCTCAAAGGTTACTTTGACCGCCTTGGTTAGTGAGCTCAATAGGGCAAGACCAAGTTTTCCTCATTTTGTGGACTTAGCTAGCTCAAAGGACGCTATGACCGCCTTGGTTAGTTAACTCATTAGGGTATGACCAAGTTTCTTGATTTATCTGTTTTAGCCAACACAAAATGCACTTTGACCACCTTGGTTAGTCAGCTCATTAGGGCATGACCAAGTTCCTTGATTTATCGGTCTTAGCCAACTCAAAATGCGCTTTTACCGCCTTGGTTAGTCAGCTCTTCAGGGCACGACCAAATTTCTAAATTTTTAGGTCTTAGCCAGCTCAAATGGCGCTTTGACTGCTTTGGTTGGTCAACTCATTAAGGCATGACCAAGTTTCCTCATGTTTTAGGTCATAGCTAGCTCAAAGGGCGCTTTGACCTCCTTGGTTTGTTAGCTCTTTTGGGTACGACCAAGTTTCTTTATCTTAGGTCTTAGCCGGCTCAAAGGGTACTTTGATCGCCTTGGTTAGTCAGCTTGTTAGGGTACGACCAAGTTTCTTTATCTTTAGGTCTTAACCAGCTTAATGGGTACTTTGACCACCTTGGTTAGTCAGCTCAATAGGGCAAGACCAAGTTTTCCTCATTTTTGGGACTTAGCCAGCTCAAAGGGCGCTTTAATCGCCTTGGTTAGTCAGCTCATTAGGGCACGACCAAGTTTCTTGATTTATCGGTCTTAGCCAGCTTAAAATGCGCTTTGACTGCCTTGGTTAGTCAGCTCTTCAAGGCACGAACAAATTTTTGAATTTTTAGGTCTTAGCCAGCTCAAAGGGCGCTTTGACCGGCTTGGTTGGTCAGCTCATTAAGGCACGACCAAGTTTCCTTATGTTTTAGGTCATAGCTAGCTTAAAGGGCGCTTTGACCACCTTGGTTTGTTAGCTCGTTAGGGTTCGACCAAATTTCTTTATCTTAGGTCTTAGCCGGCTCAAAGGGTACTTTAACCACCTTGGTTGGTCAGCTTGTTAGGGCACAACCAAGTTTCTTTATCTTTAGGTCTTAACCAGCTTAAAGGGAGCTTTGACCGCCTTGGTTAGTCAGCTCAATAGGGTAAGACCAAGTTTTCCTGATTTTTAGGACTTAGCCAGCTCAAAGGGCGTTTTGATCGCCTTGGTTAGTCAGCTCATTAGCGTTAAACCAATTTTCTTAATTTATCGCTCTTAGCCAGCTCAAAATGCGCTTTGACCGCCTTGGTTAGTCAGCTCATTAGGGCACGACCAAGTTTCTTGATTTATCAGTCTTAGCCAGCTCAAAATGGGCTTTGACCGCCTTGGTTAGTTAGCTCTTCAGGGTACGACCAAATTTCCGAATTTTTAGGTCTTAGCCAGCTCATAGGGCGCCTTGACCGCCTTAGTTAATCAGCTCCTTAGGGCAAGACCAAGATTTCCTCATTTTTAGGTCTTAGCCAGCTCAAAGGGCGCTTTGACTACCTTGGTTAGCCAGCTTATTGGGGTACGACCAAGTTTTCCTTGTTTTTATGTCTTAGCCAGCTCAAAGGGTGCTTTGATCACCTTGGTTAGTCAGCTCTTTAGGGCACGACCAAGTTTTCCTTATTTTTAGGTCTTAGCTAGCTTAAAGAGCACCTTGACTGCCTTGGTTAGTCAACTCATCAAAGCACGACCAAGTTTTCCTTATTTTTTGGTCTTAGCTATCTCAAAGGGCGAATTGACCGCCTTGGTTAGTCAGCTCATTAGGGCATGACCGTGTTTCATGATTCTTTAGGTCTTTGCAAACTCAAAGGGCACTTTGACCGCCTTGGTCAGTCAGCTCATTAGGGCATGACCAAGTTTCTTCATCTCTCTGTCTTAACCTGTTCTAGGTATGTTTTTACTGCCTTGGTTAGTTAGCTCATTAGGGCACAACTAAGTTTCCTCACTTTTAGGTCTTAGCCAGCTTAAAAGGTGCTTTGACTGCCTTAGTTAGTCAGCCCATTAGGGCACAACCTTGTTGTCCTTGTTTTTATGTCTTAACCAACTCAAAAGGTTCTTTGACCGCCTTGTTTAGTCAACTCATCAAGGCACGACCAAGTTTCTTGATTTTTAGGTCTTAGCCAGCTCAAAGGGTGCTTTGACCACCTTAGTTATTCAGCCCATTAGGACACGACCACGTTTCTATATCTTTAGGTCTTAGCCATCTCCAAGGGCGCTTTGACCGCCTTGGTTAGTCAGCTCATCAGGGCACGACTAAGTTTCATCATTTTTAGGTCTTAGCCAGCTCAAAGGGTGCTTTGACCGCCTTCGTTAGTCAACTTATTGGGGCAAGACCAAGTTTTCCTCATTTTTAGGTCTTAGCTTACTCAAAGGGCGCTTTGACCGACTTGGTTAGTCAGCTCATTAGGGTACGACTATGTTTTCCTTGTTTTTAGGTCTTAGCTAGCTTAAAGGGCATTTTGACCGCCTTGGTTAGCCAGCTCATTAGGGCACGACCAAGCTTTGCTCATTTTGAGGTCTTAGCCCTCTCGAAGGGCACCTTGACCGCGTTTGTTAGTTAGCTCATTAGGACACGACTAAGTTTTCCTTGTTTTTAGGTCTTAGCTAGCTTAAAGAGCGCTTTGACAGCCTTGGTTACTCAGCTCACCAGGGCACGACCAAGTTTTTCTTGT
Source organism: Lumnitzera littorea (assembly GCA_024138015.1). Classification (NCBI taxonomy): domain Eukaryota; kingdom Viridiplantae; phylum Streptophyta; class Magnoliopsida; order Myrtales; family Combretaceae; genus Lumnitzera; species Lumnitzera littorea. The sequence goes on from JAMXBB010000001.1 coordinate 82,413,008, forward strand.
TTTTAGGTCTTAGTCATCTCAAAGGGCGCTTTCACCGCCTTGGTTAGTCAACTCATTAAGGTACGACCATGTTTTCCTCATTTTAAGGTCTTAGCCAGCTTAAAGGGCGCTATGACCGCGGTGGTTAGTCAACTCATTAGGGTATGACCAAGTTTTCCTTGTTTTTAGGTCTTAGCTAGCTCAAAGAGCACTTTGACAGCCTTGGTTTGTCAGCTCATTAGGCCAAGACCAAGTTTTCCTTATTTATAGGTCTTAGCCAGCTCTAAGGGCGCTTTAACCGCCTTAGTTAGTCAGCTCATTAGGACAAGACCACGTTTCATCATTCTTTAGGTCTTAGGCAGTTGAAAGGGCTCTTTAACCACCTTGGTTAGTCAGCTCCTTAGGGCACGACCAAGTTTCACCATCTTTCGATCTTAGCCAGCTCAAGGGGCGCTTTGACTGCCTTGGTTAGTCTGCTCATTAGGGCACGACCAAGTTTCCTCACTTTTAGGTCTGAGCCAGCTCAATGGGCGCTTTAACCGCCTTAGTTAGTCAGCTTATTAGGGCACGACCAAGTTTTCCTTGTTTTTAGGTCTTTGCTGACTCAAAAGTTGCTTTGACCACCTTCGTTAGTCAGCTTATCAGGGCTAGACCAAGTTTCTTCTTTTTTAGGTCTTAGTTAATGGAAAGGGCACTGTGACTACCTTAGTTAGTCAGCTCATTAGGGCCTAACTACGTTTCTTTATCATTAGGTCTTAGCCAGCTTAAAGGGCGCTCTGACCGCCTTAGTAAGTTACCTCATTAGGGCATGACCAAGTTTCCTCACGTTTTTGGTCTTAGCTTGCTCAAAGGGCACTTTGACCGCCTTGGTTAGTTAGCTCATTAGGACACAACCAAGTTTCTTTATCTTAGTTCTTAGCTAGCTCAAGGGGTACTTTGACCACCTTGGTTAGTTAGCTAACAGTGGCATGCCAATGTTTTTCTTATCTTTAGGTCTTACTCAGCTCAAAGGGCACTTTTACAGCCTTGTTTTATTAGCTTATTAGGGCACGACCACATTTTTCTCATTTTTAGGTCTTAGCCAGCTTAAAGGGTGCTTTGACCACCTTGGTTAGTCAGCTCATTGTAGCACGACAAAGCTTTCCTTGTTTTTATGTCTTAGCTAGCTCAAAGGGCGCTTTGACAGCCTCGGTTAGTCAGCTCATTAACGACCAAGTTTTCCTCATTTTGTGGTCTTAGCCAGCTTAAAGGGTGCTTTAATTGCCTTGGTTAGTCAACTCGTTGGAGCATAACCAAGTTTTCCTCATTTTTAGGTCTTAGCCTGCTCAAAAGGCGCTTTGACTGCCTTGGTTAGTCAGCTCATTAGGGCATGACCAAGTTTTCCTTGTTTTTCAGTCTTAGGCAGCTCAAAGGGCGCTTTGACTGCCTTGGTTAATTAGCTCATTAGGGCACGACCATGTTTTCCACTTTTTTAAGTCTTTACTAGCTCAAAGGGAGCTTTGACCGCTTTGTTTAGTCAGCTCATCAAGGCACGACTAAGTTTCTTTATCTTTAGGTCTTAGCCAGCTTAAAGGGCGCTTTGACCGCCTTGGTTAGTCAGCTCATTAGGGTACGACCAAGATTCTTTATCATTAGGTCTTAGCTAGCTCAAAGAGTGCTTTGACCGCCATGGTTAGTCAGCTCATCAGGTCACGACCAAATTTCTTCATTTTTAGGTCTTAGCCAACTCAAAGGGCGTTTTGACCGCCTTAGTTAGTCAGCTCAATAGGGCAAGACCAAGTTTTCCTCATTTTTAGGTCTTAGCCAGCTCAAAGGGCACTTTGGCCGCCTTGGTTACTCAGCACATTCAGGTAAGAGAAAGCTTTCCTCATTTTTAGGTCTTAGCTTGCTAAAAGGGCGCCTTGACCACCTTGGTTAGTGAGCTCACTAGGACATGCACAAGTTTTCCTCATTTTTAGGTCTTAGCCAACTCAAAAGCCGCTTTGACCGGCTTGGTTAGTCAGCTCATCAGGGTACGACCAAGTTTCTTTATTTTTAGGTCTTAGCTAGCTCAACGGGTGCTTTGACTGCCTTAGTTAATTAGCTCATTAGGGAACGACCATGTTTTCCCCTTTTTTAAGTCTTTGCTAACTTAAAGGGAGCTTTGACTGCCTTGGTTGGTCAGCTCATCAGGGCACGACTAAGTTTCTTTATCTTTAGGTCTTAGCCAGCTTAAAGGGCACTTTGACCACCTTGGTTAGCAAGCTCAAAGGGCGTTTTCATCGCCTTGGTTAGTCAGCTTATTAGGGTACGACTATGCTTTGCTCATTTTTTGAGGTCTTAGCCCTCTCGAAGGGCGCCTTGACCGCGTTGGTTAGTCAGCTCATTAGGGCACGACCAAGTTTTCCTTGTTTTTGGGTCTTAGCTAGCTTAAAGAGCGCTTTAACAGCCTTGGTTAGTCCGCTCATCAGGGCACGACCAAGTTTTCCTTGTTTTTAGGTCTTAGCCATCTCAAAGAGCACTTTGACCTCCATGGTTAGTCAACTCATTAGGGTACGGCCATGTTTTCCTCATTATGAGGTCTTAGCCAGCTCAAAGGACGCCATGACCACTGTAGTTAGTCAGGTTATTAGGACACGACCAAGTTTTCCTTGTTTTTAGGTCTTAGCTAGCTTAAAAAGCACTTTGGCAGCCTTGGTTAGTCAGCTCATCAAGGCACGACCAAGTTTTCCTTGTTTTTAGGCCTTAGCCATCTCAAAGCGTACTTTGACCGCCTTGGTTAGTCAACTCATTAGGGTACGTCCATATTTTCCTCATTATGAGGTCTTAGCCAGCTCAAAGGGCGCCATAACCGCCGTGGTTAGCCAGCTCATTAGGGTACGACCATGTTTTCCTTGTTTTTGTGTCTTTGCTAGCTCAAAGAGCGCTTTGACAGCCTTAGTTAGTCAGCTCATCAGGGCACAACCATGTTTTCCTTGTTTTTAGGTCTTAGCCATCTCAAAGGGTACTTTGACCGCCTTGGTTAGTCAACTCATTAGGGTACAGCCATGTTTTCCTCATTATGAGGTCTTAGCCAGTTCAAAGGGTACCGTGACCGCCGTAGTTAGTCAGCTCATTAGGGCACGACCAAGTTTTCCTTGTTTTTAGGTATTAGCTAGCTTAAAGAGCGCTTTGATAGCCTTGGTTATTGAGCTCACCAAGGCAAGACCAAGTTTTCCTTGTTTATAGGCCTTAGCCAGCTCTAAGGGTGCTTCGACTACCTTTGTTAGTCAGCTCATTAGGATACGATCAAGTTTCATCATTCTTTAAGTCTTAAGCAGCTCAAAGGGTGCTTTGACTGCGTTGGTTAATCAGCTCATTAGGGTACGATCAAGTTTCATTATCTTTGGGTCTTAGCCAGCTCAAAGGGCGCTTCGACTGCCTTGGTTAGTCAGCTCATTAGGGCACAACCAAGTTTCCTCAGTTTTAGGTCTTAGCCAACTCAAAGGGTGCTTTAATTGCCTTGGTTACTCAGCTCATTAGGGTACGACCAAGTTTTCCTTGGTTTTAGGTGTTTGTCGACTCAAAAGTCACTTTAACCGCCTTCGTTAGTTAGCTCAATAGGGCTAGACCAAGTTTCTTCTTTTTTAGGTCTTAGTCAATGGAAAGGGCACTTTGACCGCCTTGGTTAGTTAGCTCATTAGGGCATGACTACGTTTCTTTATCATTAGGTCTTAGCCAGCTCAAAGGGCGCTTTGACCACCTTAGTAAGTTACCTCATTAGGGTACGACTAAGTTTCCTCATGTTTTAGGTCTTAGCTTGCTCAAAGGGCACTTTAACCGCCTTGGTTAGTTAGCTCAATAGGGCTAGACCAAGTTTCATTATCTTAGTTCTTAGCTAGCTCAAGGGACACTTTGACCACCTTGGTTAGTTAGCTCATTGGGGCACGACCTAGTTTTTCTTGTCCTTAGGTCTTACTCAACTCAAAGGGCGCTTTGACCGCCTTAGTAAGTTACCTCATTAGGGTACGACCAAGTTTCCTCATGTTTTAGGTCTTAGCTTGCTCAAAGGGCACTTTAACCGCCTTGGTTAGTTAGCTCATTAGGGCACGACCAAGTTTCATTATCTTAGTTCTTAGCTAGCTCAAGGGACACTTTGACCGCCTTGGTTAGTTAGTTCATTGGGGCACAACCTAGTTTTTCTTGTCCTTAAGTCTTACTCAGCTCAAAAGGTGCTTTGACTGCCTTGGTTAGTTAGCTTGTTATGGCACAACCAAATTTTTCTCATTTTTAGGTCTTAGCTAGCTTAAAGGGTGCTTTGACCACCTTAGTTAGTCAACTCATTATAGCACGACCAAGCTTTCCTTGTTTTTATGTCTTAGCCAGCTCAAAAGGCACTTTGACAGCCTTGGTTAGTTAGCTTATTAGCGACCAAGTTTTCCTCATTTTGAGGTCTTAACCAGCTCAAAGGGTGTTTTGATTGCCTTGGTTAGTTAGCTCATTAGAGGACAACCAAGTTTTCCTCATTTTTAGGTCTTAGCCAGCTGAAAAGGTGCTTTAACTGCCTTGGTTAGTCAGCTCATTAGGGCACGACCTAGTTTTCCTTGTTTTTCGGTCTTAGCCAGCTCATTGGGCGCTTTGATCGCCTTGGTTAATTAGCTCATTAGGGAACGGCTATATTTTCCTCTTTTTTAGGTCTTTGCCAGCTCAAAGGGAGCTTTGACCGCCTTGGTTAGTCAGCTCATTAGGGCACGACTAAGTTTCTTTATTCTTAGGTCTTAGCTAGCTTAAAGGGCGCTTTGACCGCCTTGGTTAGTCAACTCATTAGGGTACGACTAAGCATCTTTATCTTTAGGTCTTAGCCAGCTCAAAGGGTGCTTTGACCACCTTGGTTAGTCAGCTCAATAGGGTACGACCATATTTCCTCATGTTTTAGGTCTTAGCTAGCTCAAAGGGCGTTTTAACCACCTTGGTTTGTTAGCTCATTAGGGCACGACCAAGTTTCTTCATCTTAGGTCTTACCCGGCTCAAAGGGCACTTTGACCACCTTGGTTAGTCAGCTCGTTAGGGCAAGACCAAGTTTCTTTATCTTTAGGTCTTAGCCAGCTCAAAGGGCGCTTTAACTGTCTTGGTTAGTTAGTTCAATAGGGGAAGACCAAGTTTTCCTCATTTTTAGGTCTTAACCAGCTCCAAGGGCGCTTTGACCACCTTGGTTAGTCAGCTGATTCGGGTAAGAGCAAGCTTTCCTCATTTTTAGGTATTAGCCAGCTAAAAGGGCGCTTTGACCACCTTGGTTAGTGAGCTCATTAGGGAATGGACAAGTTTTCCTTGTTTTTAGGTCTTAGCCAACTCAAAAGGCGCTTTGACCGCCTTGGTTAGTCATCTCATTATGGCACGACCAAGTTTCTTCATTTTTAGGTCTTAGCCAGTTCAAAATGCGGTTTGACTACCTTAGTTAGTCAGCTCATCAAGGTACAACCAAATTTCTGAATTTTTAGCTCTTAAGCAACTCAAAGTACGCTTTGACCACCTTGCTTAATCAGCTCATCAGGGCATGACCAAATTTCTAAATTTTTAGGTCTTAACCAGCTCAAAGAGCGCTTTGATCACCTTGGTTAGTCAGCTTATTAGGGCATGACCAAGTTTTCCTCATTTTAGGTCTTAGCCAACTCAAGGGGCACTTTGACTACCTTACTTGGTCAGCTCATTAGGGTATAACCAAGTTTTCCTTGTTTTTAGGTCTTAGCCAGCTCAAAGGGCGCTTTGACTGCCTTGGTTAGTTAGCTCATTAAGGCATAACCAAGTTTTCCATGTTTTTAGGTCTTAGCTAGCTCAAAATGCGCTTTGACAGCCTTGGTTAGTCAGCTCATCAGGGTACAACTATGTTTTCCTTGTTTTTAGGTCTTAGCCTGCTCAAAGAGCACATTGACCCCCTTGGTTAGTCAGCTCATTAGGGCACGACCAAGTTGCATCATTCTTTAGGTCTTTGCCAACTCAAACGGCACTTTGACTGCCTTGGTTAGTCAGCTCATTAGGGTATGATGAAGTTTCTTGATCTCTTGGTCTTAGCCTGCTCCAAGGGCGCTTTGATCGCCTTGGTTAGTCAGCACAATAGGGCACGACCAAGTTTCTTCATTTTTAGGTCTTAGCCATCTCAAAATGCACTTTGATCGCCTTGGTTAGTTAGCTCATCAAGGCATGACCAAATTTTTGAATTTCTTAGTCTTAGCCAGCTCAAAGGGTGCTTTGACTGACTTGGTTATTCAGCTCATTAGGGTACGACCAAGTTTTCCTTGTTTTTAGGTCTTAGCTAGCTCAAAGAGCGCTTTGACAGCCTTGGTTAGTCAGCTCGTTAAGGCACGACTATGTTTTCCTTATTTTTAAGTCTTAGCCAGGTCAAAAGGTACGTTGATCCACATAGTGAGTTAGCTCATTAAGGCACAACCAAGCTTCTTCATCTCTTAGTCTTAGCCTACTCCAAAGGCGTTTTGCCCGCCTTAGTTAGTCAGCTCATTAGGGCACGACCAAGTTTCCTCACTTTTTAGTCTTAGCCTGCTCAAAGAGCGCTTTGACTGCTTTGGTTAGTTAGCTCATTAGGGTACGGCCAAGTTTTACTTCTTTTTATGTCTTAGCCAACTTAAAAGGCTTTTTCACCGCCTTGGTTAGTTAGCTCATCAGGGCACGACCAAGTCTCTTCATTTTTAGGTCTTAGCCTGCTCAAAGGGTGCTTTGACCGCCTTGGTTAGTCAGCTCATTAGGGTACGACCATGTTTTCATTGTTTTTAGGTCTTAGCCATCTCAAAGGGCGCTTTGACCGCCTTAGTTAGTTAGCTCATTAGGGCACAACCAAGCTTTGCTCATTTTGAGGTCTTAGCCATCTTAAAGGGCACTTTGACCACCTTGGTTAGTCAGCTCACTAGGGTACGACTAAGTTTTCCTTGTTTTTAGGTCTTAGCTAACTTAAAGAGCACTTTGACAGCCTTGGTTAGTCAACTCATCAGGGCACGATTAAGTTTTCCTTGTTTTTACGTCTTAGCCAGGTCAAAGGGCGCATTAACCCCCTTGGTGAGTTAGCTGATTAGGGCACGACCAAGTTTCATCATTCTTTAGGTCTTTGCCAACTCATAGGGTGCTTTGACTGCCTTGGTTAATCAGGTCATTAGGGCATGACCAAGTTTCTTCATCTCTTAGTCTTAACCTGCTCCAAGGGCATTTTGCCCGCCTTGGTGAGTCAGCTCATTAGGGCATAACCAAGTTTCCTCACTTTTAGGTCTTAGCCTGCTCAAGGGGCGCTTTGACCGCCTTGGTTAGTCAGCTTATTAGGGTATGACCATGTTTTCCTTATTTTTACGTCTTAGCCAACACAAAAGGCTTTTTGACTGCCTTGGTTAGTCAGCTCATTAGGGCACGACCAAGTTCCTTCATTTTTAGGTCTTAGCCAGTTCAAATGGCACTTTGATTGCCTTGGTTAGTCAGCTCATTAGGGCATGTCCAAGTTTCCTCATGTTTTAGGACTTAGTTAGCTCAAAGGGTGCTTTGATCACTTTGGTTAGTTAGCGCATTAGGGCATGACCAACTTTTTTTATCTTAGTTCTTAGCCAGCTCAAAGGGCACTTTAACCACCTTAGTTAGTTAGCTCATTACGGCACGACCAAGTTTTTCTTATCTTTAGGCCTTAACAAGCTCAAAGGCCACTTTGACCGCCTTGGTTACTCAGCTTAATAGGGCACAACCAAATTTTTCTCATTTTTAGGTCTTAGCCAGCTTAAAGGGCGCTTTAACCGCCTTGGTTAGTCAGCTCATTAAGGCACGATCAAGTTTTCCTTGTTTTTATGTCTTAGCGAGCTCAAAGGGCGGTTTGACCGCCTTGTTTGGTTAGCTCATTAACGACCAAGTTTTCCTCATTTTGAGGTGTTAGCCAGCTCAAAGGGCACTTTGACCACCTTGGTTAGTCAACTCATTAGAGCACGACCAAGTTTTCCTCATTTTTAGGTATTAGCCAGCTTAAAAGGCGCTTTGACCATCCTAGTTAGTTAGCTCATTAGGGCACGACCAAGTTTTGCTTGTTTTTAGGTCTTTGCCAACTCAAATGTCGCTTTGACCGGCTTCGTTAGTCAGCTTATCAGTGCAAGACCAAGTTTCTTCTTTTTTAGGTCTTAGTCAACTCAAAGGGTACTTTGACCGCCTTGGTTAGTTAGCTCATTAAGGTATGACTAAGTTTCTTTATCTTTAGGTCTTGGCTAGCTTAAAGGGCACTTTGACCGCCTTGGTTAGTCAGCTCATTAGGGTACGACCAAGTTTCCTTGTGTTTAGGTCCTAGCCATCTCAAAGGGCGCTTTGGCCACCTTGGTTAGTCAGCTCATCAGAGCACAACCAAATTTCTTCATTTTTAGGTCTTAGCCAGCTCAAAGGGCGCTTTGATCACCTTAGTTAGTCAGCTCAATAGGGCAAGAGCAAATTTTCCTCATTTTTAGGTCTTAGCCAGCTCAAAGGGTGCTTTGACCGCCATGGTTAGTCATCTCAATCGGGTAAGAGAAAGCTTTCCTCGTTTTTAGGTCTTAGCCAGCTAAAAGGGCGCCTTGACTGCCTTGGTTAGTGAGCTCAATAGGGCATGAACAAGTTTTCCTTGTTCTTAGGTCTTAGCTAACTCAAAAGGTGCTTTGATCGCCTTGGTTAGTCAACTCATCAGGGCATGACCTAGTTTCTTCATTTTTAGGTCTTAGTCAGCTCAAAGGGCACTTTGACTGCCTTAGTTAGTCAGCTCGTTAGGGCAAGACCAAGTTTTCCTTATTTTTAGGTCTTAGCCATCCTAAAGGGCGCTTGACCGTGTTGGTTAGTCAGCTCATTAGGGTACGACCAAGTTTTCCTTGTTTTTAGGTCTTAGCCAACTCGAGGGGCGCTTTAACCGCCTTAGTTAGTTAGCTAATTAAGGCACGACCAAGCATTGCTCATTTTGAGGTCTTAGCCCTCTCAAAGGGCCCCTTAACCACCATGGTTAGTCAGCTCATTCGGGCACGAGCAAGTTTTCCTTGTTTTTAGGTCTTAGCTAACTCAAATAGCACTTTGACAGCCTTGATTAGTCAGTTCATTAGGGTACGAGAAAGTTTTCCTTGTTTTTCTGTCTTAGCCAGCTCAAAGGGCACTTTCACCACCTTAGTTAATTAGCTCATTAGGGCACGACCATGTTTTCCTCTTTTTTAGGTCTTTGCCAGCTCAAAGGGCACTTCGACCTCCTTGGTTAGTTAGCTCATTAGGGCATGACTAAGTTTCTTTATCTTTAGGTCTTGGCCAGCTTAAAGGGCGCTTTGACCGCCTTGGTTAGTCAGCTCATTAAGGCACGACCAAGTTTCTTTATATTTAGGTCTTAGCCAGCTCAAAGGGTACTTTGATTGCCTTGGTTAGTCAGCTCATCTGAGTACGACTAAATTTCTTCATTTTTAGGTCTTAGCCAACTCAAATGGTGCTTTGACTGCCTTGGTTAGTCAGCTCAATAGGGTAAGACCAAGTTTTCCTCATTTTTAGGTCTTAACCAGCTCAAAAGGTGCTTTGACCGCCTTGGTTAGTCAGCTCATTCGGGTAAGAGAAAGCTTTCCTCATTTTTAGGTCTTAGCCAGCTAAAAGGGCGCCTTAATTGCCTTAGTTAGTGAGCTCATTAGGGCATGAACAAGTTTTTGTTGTTTTTAGGTCTTAGCCAACTCAAGAGGTGCTTTGATCGCCTTGGTTAGTTAGCTTATCAGGGCACGACCAAGTTTCTTCATTTTTAAGTCTTAGCCAACTCAAAGGGCGCTTTGATCGCCTTAGTTAGTCAGCTCACTAGGGTACGACTAAGTTTTCCTTGTTTTTAGGTCTTAGCTTGCTCAAAGGGTGCTTTGACCGCCTTAGTTAGTCAGCTCATTAGGGCACGACCAATCTTTGCTCATTTTGAGGTCTTAGCCCTCTCAAAGGGCGCCTTGACTGTGTTGGTTAGTTAGCTCATTAGGGCTTGACTAAGTTTTCATTGTTTTTAGGTCTTAGCTAGCTCAAACAGTGCTTTGACAGCCTTGGTTAGTTAGCTTATTAGGATACGACCAAGTTTTCCTTATTTTTTGGCCTTAGCTAGCTCAAAGGGCACTTTGACCGCCTTGGTTAATTAGCTCATTAGGGCACGTCCATGTTTTCCTCTTTTTTAAGTCTTAGCTAGCTCAAACGGTGCTTTGACCACCTTGGTTTGTTTGCTCATTAGGGCATGACCAAGTTTCTTTATCTTAGTTCTTAGCCAACTCAAAGGGCACTTTAACCGCCTTAGTTAGTCAGCTCATTCTTGCACGACCAAGGTTTTCTTATCTTTAGGTCTTAGTCAACTCAAAAGGCGCTTTAACCGCCTTGGTTTATCAGCTCAATAGGGCACGACCAAGGTCATACTAAGAAACCAAAGAAATCAAATGTTTCAAATGTCTCAACTATGGATACATGGCTAGTCAATGTTCGAATCGACATGTCATGACAATTAAGGGAGACAAGCCCTAGTTCGAAGTGGAGAGTGCTAATGAAGGAGATGAAGAAGTAGGAGTTGACCAAATGTTGGAAGAGTTTCAAGATGACCCTAATGCTGTAAAACCACTTGATGTAGCAATTGAGTACTGTTTCGTTGTTCAACGATCTCTCAATACCTTTGTAGCTGATGATAATGAGTAAAGTGAGAACCTCTTACATACAAACCACTTAGTGAATGGCAAACTATGTACATTGATAATTGATAGGTGAAGCTGTAGCAATGCCATAGTGCAAGGAGTAATCAAGGCCCTAAGGTTGCTGACCTATCCATACCTTAAGTCATTCATAATTCATTGGTTGAATGAGAAGGGAAGTCTACCCTTCTCATGTGCGCTTCACACATCTTACTCAATCAACCTTGGCTATTTGATATGAAGGTGTTGCATGATGGATATAAGAACACCTATATGTTCCAAAAGGATGGGAAGAAGATCATACTAACCCTTATGAGCTCTAAGGAAGTACAATAGTCATAAGAGAAGATTGCCTAATCCAGTGGAAATCCCTAGTGATTTCCCATGCCCGGTTTTCTTGAGAAGTCAAGACAAAAGAGTGTGTGCTTCTATTAGTTAGAAAACTTCTAGAGTTAAGAGAAGCCGAAAGCTTACCTACTAAGGTGCAAATATTACTACAGGAGTAGGTTGACTTGTTTCTTATCAAGATGTCGAGAGCTTTATTGCCCATCAAAGGTATAGAACATTGTATTCACCTTTAGCTTAGAGCTATTCTTCCGAACTAACATACTTATAAGCTTAAGACCGACTAGGCAGCTGAGCTAAAGAAACAAGTAGATGAGTTGGTAGATCACAGATATGTCCGAGAAAGCATGAGTCCCTATGTCATACTAGCTATCTTGATGCCAAAGAAAGATGGCTAATGGAGAATGTGCATTGATAGCTAAGCCATCAACAAAATTACTATTAAATACTAATATCCGATCTTGCGATTAGATGATATGCTTGATGAGTTACATAGTGCCCACATCTTTTTGAAGATTGATCTGAAGAGTAGCTATCATTAAATACGAATGAGACTTAGAGATGAATGGAAGATGGTCTTCAAAACAAAGGATGGTTTGTTTAAGTGGATGGTGATGCTGTTTGGTTTGACAAACATGTTGAGCACTTTTATGCAATTTATGAATCATATCCTAAGAACATTGATTAGTTAATGCATTATGGTGTTCTTTGATGACATTTTAGCTTGCAGTGCCGATCTTATTTCTCATGTTGGACATTTAAGATCCATGTTTGATATTTTTCATACGGAGAAATTATTTAGCTTTTTAAAGAGGTTATATTCCTTGAATTTGTTGTTTTAGAGGGAGGAGTACGAGTTGATGATGAGAAGGTCTAAGCTATTCTTGAGTGGTTGATGCCAACTAATGCTGACGAAGTGAGGAGTTTTCATAATCTAGTTTGTTTTATTGAAGATTCATTTAGAACTTCAATTTTATAACTGCTTCACTAACTAAGCTAACTAAGAAAAACTCTGAGTTCAAATACTCCAAGAAAGCTTAGAAAAGTTTTGATGAGATAAAGTCGAAGTTGACATCAACCTAAATACTTGCCTTGCCAGACTTTGAGAAAGTTTCTAAAATAGAGCATGACGTGTTTAGAGTCGAAATTGGTGCTATTCTTATGCAAGAGCACCGACCCATCACCTATTTCAATAAGAAACTCAAAGGAGCTACCCTAAATTACTTGGCATATGATAAGGAGTTTAGTTTTATGCCCTTGTTAGAACACTACAGAATTGAAAACATTACTTGTTGCTGAGAGAATTCATCATGTACATAGTTTATGAATCTCTCAAACATATTTGAAGGCAACAAAAACTTTCTCGACGTTACACCAAATGGGTTGAATTCTTGGAATCTTTTTGCTATGTCATCCGATATAAGAAAGGAGGCACTAATATTATAGCCAATGCTCTCTCTCATCAATGTGTCATTATTATGGGGTTATAAGCCAAGATACTTAGATTCGTTACCTTACCTAATCAGTATGAGCATGATCTGTATTTTGGACCTCTAGTGACAAAGTACAATGTTGGAGGAGTTATGTATGGGTTTTATTTGAGCTAAGGGATTCTAATGAGGACAAACAAGTTTGTGTCCTAGTTGTTTCAGTTAGAGAGTTAGTCATCTGAGAAGCTCATGCCTAAGGTTTAGTCGAATACTTTGGAGAAAAGAAAATGTTAAGATGCTAAAGGAACATTTTTATTGGCCTGGGATGATAAAGGATCTATGCCAAATTATTGAGAGGTATAAGATGTATAAACATGAAAAGGGGAGAAACGAACCGTATGGAGAGTATGTACCTTTGCCTATACCTAAATGGCCAAAGACCAATCTAAGTGTAGATTTCATGCTCAGCCTACCATGAACTCTAAGAAGACATGACTTTATTACAGTTGTAGTTAATCGATTCAACAAGATGAGCCACTTCATCCCTTGCTACAAAACTAATGATGCTTTATTTGTTGCTAACCTCTTTTTGGAAGAGATCGTACAGTTGTGTGGAGTACTAAGAAGTATTGTGTTTGATCGTGACTCGAAGTTCACAAGCTTCTTCTCAAGGACCCTATGGAAGAAGCTTAGCACTAAGCTCATGTTTAGTACTTCTTGCCACCTGCATTAGGAAGAATCTACATGATTAGGACTTATACCTACCTGTAATTGAGTTCACTTATAACACTCCACTCACAACTTAATAGGAAGGTCACCATTTGAAGTCATCGATGGACTTAACCTAAACCTACCCTTAGATATGGTTATTAGCCCAACCACCTAAGGAGAAAGTTAATTTGGCTTGCAGCACACCGAGGAGTTCTAGAAGTTGTATCAAAAGGTTGTCAAACAACTAGCCAAGACTATAGCTCGATAGAAAGAATAAGGAAGCTGAAGAAGGAGGTAAGTCGTTTATAGTCTTGGAGACTTTATTTGGATCTACCCTAGCAAGGAGTGTTTCTATGGAAAAATGACGAACAAGCTATCTCTTAAGTTAGATAAACCTTATAGGATCTTTAGGCATATTAATGACAATGCATATGAGCTTGAGCTACCTAAATGATACAGCACATTTGCTACGTTCAATGTTCCTGACCTGATGCCCTATGTACCTAATGAAGAAGAAGACCGAGATTTGAGGGTAAATCTTCAACAATTACTCATGTGTACCTAAGAGGCCACCAATCTCTTGGTAGTAAGATTCTCTCGCATTAACCTACGGAGGATGAGACACAATACATAGAAGAACGGTGGGCGAACTCCTTGAGAACTCAGCTTGGGTACACCATGTTCTATTTTATCCATTGTGGCAATGTCAACCACTCACTTGCCGAGGCTAAGGCCTCTAAACATTAAATCCTACTTCGATCACTCAGATCCTCATATGTTGAGGCCGACTTGTTCAGTGCTAAAGTCGAGGCCCTTATACGTCGGGTACTTCTTCTTCGACTTACCACTACTACATAGAGACATTCCTTATTTGTCTCAACAACTCCTGATGCTGCACATCTACAGTTGCCACATCATGACATAAGCTTAGTTGTTGCACCCAAAGATTCCCTAATACGAACCTATTGACGAGTTGCCACCTATCCATTTTTTAACATTGTACTACTTTTTTCCTTTTTGTCATTTGTCCTATTTACCCCTTACATACATACTAGCAATCTCTTTTCCCTTCATTCTTTTGTAGTTTTCCTTATTTATAATGTTGCCTTAGGGGCTTACTACAAATAGTCCCTTTTCTTTGTAGCTGAAATTATCATACATTCCTTTCAGATATTAAATACACTTTGTTCTTGTAAGATATTCCTCTCTAAGTATAACCATGTTACAATCTTATATAATCTTACCAAGTAACTCGAGATTAGTGGTAGGTAGACCTTAAGATTAGCTTGTGCATCATATTAAGTGAAGTATCTGATTCTTTTTTGTTTGTTGGTGAGTTACATCCTTCAAGCAACTTCACGTAAGCTACCATTTGTTACAGCTTCTTCAGTTTTATTTTCTTCATTATCATGAAGGATCTACTTGGTTATTCTCTCTCGTGGTAAGCCTTAGTGATTACTAAGCTCCTAATGTTGTTGGTGGATTTTGCTAATTGGAATTATCTTATAAAGAAAGGAAAAGCTCTTGGTATCAGGGCCAATCCAATAGGGCCAGTCCGATACAGCTACTTTGAAGCCTAAGTTAGTGAATGAGAGTAAGGGAAGTTACATGAGTAGTTAAGAGTTATTAGATGGCTCTTATAGTATTTCTTTCCTGTATTTATAGGCGAACGTCATACCTGAAGCAGTAGTTATCGAAATGATTAATGAGACACATAGGGGCCTCTTGATTAGACACATTTCGAAAATGTAAGGAGAGTAGGTAGTTATGTAATATAACCGTATTAAGTGATAACTATTCACACCACTTTACTCAATTTAAATTAGATGCCGTTCTATGTTATTCGACATTAGCTAAGAATTGAGTTGCTCGTCATGTTGATGTTACTTGGTAAGGCCAAGAACTCTTCATGTAGGCAACCGAGTAGTTGAGTGATGGAAATTCAACTATTATCATTTGCCCCTTAACTCCTATGGTTGAGTATTGAGCTAAGGAAGTAGACATCTTGATGTTCTATGAGGTCAAGTAGGGAATAATTTCTTAAATGCCAAGTAATTAGAAAAGTTCTTTAATTCTTGAAAGAGAAATCATATCCTATACAAAAGGTCACAACTTTCAATTTTCCTATCTGTTAGAAATTCAAGTAGTGGCACAAATAACAATTGTCATGTTAGCCATTTTTATACCGTAAGCCATAATAACTATCACAGCCTCAATAACCATTGGATCTCCATCTCAAAACACACATTAGTAATCTGTGCCATATTTTATTTAGCATGTCATTTCCAACAAAGTATTTAAGAGTTTTTCTATAGTAGAATCAAACTTTTACAATCACATTCATAAGCTTCCTCTTACTTTCAATATTTCATCTTTAACTTCAAACTCTTTAAAGGTTGTGTTGTGAATTTATAACCAATCTGGTATGGTTCAGAAACGTTATTTGTCAACTTATCCTTTCGGATTCCAAAGCAATGAAGACTGAGGCCACTTCTCCCCTCCAAAAAAGGTGCAAGACTGTGTGTTCTTCGAGTAGTTCAACCAATAGCATAGTGAAGTGATGGGATAAACTCACCCAAATCAATTCCCTCACAATAGATACCTACCTAGATGATAAGGAAGGAAGATCTATAGCTAGGTATCTATACAATAATATAGTCTACTTTCGTGATTCACTAGACGGAGCAATTAGTGCTACCGATATGGTTCTTGTATCAAAATATAATAAGTACTTGCAAGACCTTCTAAGGGCATGGAATCTTAAGAGGTCAAGAGAAGAGGAAAGAGTGTGTTTTATGAGGGAGTGTGAGTTCCACATTTATTTGAAGTATCTTGATTTTGGACTACGCTTCCCTTTCTTGGCATTCATCATGTAGTTCTTCATTTATTTCCGAGTTGTGCTGAGTATGTTGTCACCAAATACATATGAGGTCAAGAGAAGACGAAAGAGTGTGTTTTATGAAGGAGTGTAAGTTCCACATTTATTTGAAGTATCTTGATTTTGGACTGCACTTCCCTTTCTTGGCATTCATCATGTAGTTCTTCATTTATTTTCGAGTTATGCTAAGTATGTTGTCACCAAATACATATTGGCTCATAGTGGCTTTTGAAATAATCTGTAGAGATGTTGAAGTCAAGGTTGTGCCTCAATTGTTCTGATACTTCTTTACAATTAGAAGGCAACCTAACTACTGGTACTTTGCCATTGTAAGGCATAGGTAGAAGTTCATGGATGAGTTGGAGTCTAAGATCCATAAGTAGTATAACAAATTTGTGTTGATGGTTTCAAATGAGGAGTTGGATTTTTAGACTCAATGGATCGAACCAATCAGTATGAGGGAGATAGAGTTGATGTTGAATGATGCTGATGCGGCAAGGAAGATTCAGGAAAGGAGGAAGAATAAAATGTTCTTCTAGGACACCAAAAGGATAATAAGGCGTTATGAAAGCGAAGATCCGATCTTTTTTTAGAAGGAAGGTATGCTAACGAGTGACCACCATGTTGAGTATAGCTATAAGAGGAAAATTGTTCTTATGACTTGGGGGGAGAATTATTGCTTTTGAGGCTTGCCCAACATGGAGAATGTAAGCTCATTCATTTTCCTTGCATTATATTAATATGTCTACTTCATATTATAGATATGGGTATTGGTATGGTTAATCTTACCAAATTATTAGCCTAAGCCAAGGCCAAAAAATCAAAGGCTAATAAGCGCGCGACTACTGTCACTACCACTTGGCTAGCTGTTGGGAAGAAAGCAGCAAAGGAGG
Source organism: Lumnitzera littorea (assembly GCA_024138015.1). Lineage (NCBI taxonomy): Eukaryota > Viridiplantae > Streptophyta > Magnoliopsida > Myrtales > Combretaceae > Lumnitzera > Lumnitzera littorea. The sequence continues at coordinate 82,429,869 of JAMXBB010000001.1, forward strand.
GTGCAATGAAGTAGGTAGCAACTTACAAGAAGACCTCCTAGCTGACTGAGAAGCAGAAAGGGAGTGAGAAGCCTAGATTGGCTAAGGACCCACATACCAAGGCACTTCTAGTTCAAGATATTCCATCTACTGTAGATCTAAGAAAGGGTGGTCGAGAGACCTAACCCTAAAAAGAGGCTAAAGCTACTATAGCCACTGAAGGGTTGTCAATAATGGTGGAGGCAGTGCCGAGCACTAATAATAAAAGGCCTAGGAAGGAACTTGTCAGCCAACCACTGGCTAAGAGGTCTAAAGAGTTGGACAAAAGGACAAAGGAGGCCATATACAACAAAACTCTTGGCATCAACAGTGCCAAGTCCCCAACATGGAGGTCGGTAAGTGCTTCATCTCGTGATTAAGCTACACCATTTTGCATACCAACTCGATTTTGGGAGACAGGATGAAATCTTTGGCCATGATGGAAGGTATTATTCTTCCCAAGGACAAAAAGATCACAAAGAAAAACGTCAAGAAGGTCGTGGTTGTAATAAGGCTTATATCACAACCTAGATATATGATGTAAGTGTCCATTACATCCTTTTAACTGTTAAGTTTGTTTAATTGCCAATACTCTTATTGATTTTCAAATAAGCAACCACGTTTTGATAGGTCTGGATGAGGCTAACAAAGAGATGAAGAAGGTAATAGCAATAATACTCTTTATGTATTTTGCTAGGTTATTTGCAATATTCATTATTCTACATCATTTTGTTGCAGAAAATTGAGGATGCATACAAGTCCTCTAAGGCCTAAACTATTGCTGTTGAGAATACAAGAATAAGGGTCAAGATGGAGGCCAAAAAGTACTAGGAAGAACTAGCTAACGAGAAATTGGCATACTCATTAGTAGTTGATGAAGTCTTGAGCCTTAAGGGTAAGGTTGAAAAGCAGTATAAGGAAGCTGAAGGCCTGAAAGAGGAGCTATAGAAGAAAAAGGAAGAGTACTAGGGTCTAAGTCGAACTGTCTACACAATGAGAGATGAGGAGGATAAGCTCAGGCTATAAATCAAGGAGCTAGAGACCAACAATGTAAATTCACAAAGTTATGTTGCTGAGTTGGAGGAGACTATGAAGAGAGGACCTTCTATTGAAGAGGCTCTAGATATTCTCACTCCTAGTAGGCAATACTAAAGACTATTGAGGAAGAAGTTGTTAGAGGGGGTATAGGAGGCAAGAGAGGAAATCCTGAAGCTTTACCCTAATTATGATCTCTCATACCTAGTTTCGTCAACGTCAATGACAAAGTCAGTAGTTGTGACGAGGATGATGGCAAGGAATCAAGCATTGAGATCGATATGAGGACTAAAAAGGAAGCTCATGTCGAGGATCCAGAGGAAGATGAAGAATGCCTATCTAAGGAAATGCCTTATGAACAAAAAGAAAAATCCACTTGTTCGGAGACCTCAAGTGTCGAAAAAGAAATATACTTCAAGAAGGCCCTAGCCTCTAATCCAAAAATTTCTTCTGCTCACTCTAAAAATAAGATGTAGGCTTGTCTTGTAATTTTCACTCTTTGTATGTAGTGTTTTGAGCCAAAAGGCTAAGTATTTGTAACATTATCGCGATGAATGAAAAACATTTTCCATATAACTTTGTATTTCTAGTACATTTTATTTCACAACCGTGTTTTCCTGGCATGTATGATTTTCTCCTTTTTATATTATTATGCAGGTTTTATTCCACAGGCTCTTATTCTTCAGCGTGTTTTACTTCACACACTAAGTTTTTCCTTGGTGTGTTTTACTTCACATGCTCAATTCTTTTGACATGTTTTATTTATTATGCCTAATTCTTTTGGCATGTTTTATTCATATGCCCAATTCTTTTGGTATGTTTTATTTCACACACCTTTCCTATGTCTTTTATAGACATTATCCATTAGCCATTTAAGACATAGACTAGCCATTTTACTTAACTATAGGATTGATTTCAAAAGTTTGTTAACTGTGATAGGTTTAAACTTTCATCAGTTCATTCGCCGTGCAATTTAAACTTATTAATTCATTAGTCATTTAGTTGTAGAAACAAAATAAAACCTCAAATATAACTGTCTCACAAACAAGTAGGTTGTTTCCTTTACAAGATAAATGGTAATGAACTTCAATTAGGCAATTAATTGAAATAGAGTTTCAAATTCTCAACATTCTATGCTCGAGGGATGATTGATCCATCTAAACTTTCTAGTCGATAGGCCCCTTCACCAATGACTTCTTAGACCTTGACATGATCCTCCCAATTTACGCCAAGCTTCACTTGACTTTCTCTTATGCCAGTTGCTTCTAGCTTTTGGCAAACCAAGTCCTTAGGTTTAAAAACCTTATGCTTTACTTTTCAATTGTAATACGTAGCTGGCTTATGTTGGTACGTCGCAACCCTTGATCTTGCAAAATCTCTAATTTCTTCAATGGTTTCCAAATTTACTGTTAATCTAATTTGATTAACCATCACATCAAAATTATGCGTTATTAGGTTAGGTAGATCTAACTCAATTGACAAAACTACTTCTATACTATATGCTAACATGAAGGGTGTTTCCCTTGTTGCGATTCTACAGGTGGTTCTATAACCCCATAAGACATTTGGTAGTTCATTAGCCCATCTCCCCTTAACTTAATTAACCTTCCTCCTCAAGCCATACATGATGATCTTATTGATAGCTTCAACTTATCCATTTGTCTAAGGGTGTGTTACAGATGTGTAGTTTAGGTGAATGCTGTATTTCTCACAAAATGCTCGAAACTTATTGTTGTCAAACTACCAACCAATGTTCATAATGATCATAAAAGGAACTTTGAATCTTGACATTATGATGTTGAAAACAAATGCCTCCACTTTCTATTTGGTGATCCTTACCACTGTCTTAGGCTCTGCCCATTTTGTAAAATAATCCATAGCAACTATGACAAATTATTGTTGGGATGTAGACTTCGAAAAGGGTTTGAGAATATCCAACCCCCATTGGGCAAAAGGCTAAGGATTAGATAGGTAACATAGTTTAATTGAAGGTGTATGACTCTACGCCTCATGCTTATAGCACTATGGACAATGCCGAACAGCCATCCTTGCATCTTCTTTCATGGTCGGCCAATAATAGCCAAGTTGCAATGTACAGACATACAATGTCTGTGATTTCACATGGTTATTGCATACGCTATCATGTAGTTTGGATAACACTTGTTAGGTGTCTCTCAAATGAAGGCATCGAAGATAGGGTTGTGATATGCCGCATTTGTACAGTTGATCATCTATCAGCGTATAATTCGCTGCTTTATAAACCAATCTTTGTACTTCTTTCTTGTCATCAGGAAGGATGCTATCTCTCAAGTAATCTATGAGGGGATCTATCCAAGGCTCATCTTTTCGGAAAGGAGCCAATTCATAGCTTTGTGAGACAATGGATAAAATTTTTTGTAGGAGAAATTCGACAAAAAACTTTTCGCTTAGATCAAGGAATGCCATATTAGCCAATTTGGACAACTTATCGATAGCAATATTCTTACTTCTCAGAACCTTATGGATTGAGAAAGATTGAAATCCTTCTACGAGCATTCGTACCACCAACAGGTACTAGCTCATTTCTTCCCTTATCGCATAACTACCTATGACTTAATTCACCACCAATTGTGAATTAGAGAATACTTTGAGTTTCTCGACACCAATCTCTTTCACTAGTTTAAGTCTGGTAATTAAAGCTTCATATTCTGCTTCATTGTTGCTGGTTGTGAATCCAAATTTTAAAGCATAATTAACTTTGATGTTGTAGGGGCTTTGAAGAACAAAGCTTGCACCACTTCCTCCTCTTGTGGTGGAACTATCTACATAAAGGTACAATATAGGCCTCTCGATAAAATCCACACTATCTTCTTCACCAATGAACTCAACAAAAAATTTTTCCTACACTTGAGCTTTTAATACCGTTCTAGGTTTGTATTGTACACCATAGGCACTTAGATCTATGGCATATTTCATCATCATCCTAGAAGAGTTTAGCCATTACAATGCTTGCTGCAATAGCTGATTAGTAAGGACTATGATTTGGTGAGCCTCAAAATATGACTTTAATTTTCTTGCCGAAAGAGCCACTACTAAAACAAACTCCTCAAGTTTCATGTACCGATGCTCTAGCCTTTATAAAACATGACTCATGTAATAAACAGGTTGACGCTTCTTACCATCAATTTGGACAATATAAAAGAAAGAGCTCAGCAGCTGATCGATAAGTACAAATATAAATTCTCTCCAAAAATGGGTGTCGAGAGTATTAGGGGTGACACAGGGAATTCTTTAAGATCATTGAAAGCCCTTTTGCAATCATCAAACCATTTGAACTCTTCCAAATTCATTAAGAATTTAAACTTTAATCATCATTTGTCCCAAGTTAATCTTTTGCACATCTCCTCTTGTCATTTTTCTTATTTCCTCTATTCTGATTGGCTTCTTGCAGAGCCTTTATGCTATTTTCTTGTTAAATGTATGAGGTGGCCTTAGCCTTGAACTCAGCAAAATTTCTCAACTCATTTTTTGCAAGAGAGTTGAAAAAGTCTCCATGAGGCTTCACTCCATCAATTATGGCATTGAGGGCTACATTTAAGTCCAATTCTAGGATTTAGACCATCTCAGCCATAAAACTGGCTAAGTAACCTCTAATTGACTCATTTAATCTTTGTTTGATTGTGTTAAGGATTGAAGAATCTTTAACATGAAGCTTACTTGTAAGGAAGTGTTGAAGAAACACTTCTACTAGTTCTGCCAAATGGGAAATTGTGTTTGGTTTCAAATGTTTAAACTATGTACTAGCCGCATTTCTTAAGGTTGAGGGTAAAGCTTGATAGGCCACTAAATCACTTAAACCATGCAACTTAGCCAATGTGCAGTAGTACTCCAAATGATGTTCAAGATCATTCATCTCATCATAAGTTTCAAACCGTGGTAGCTTAATGTGCTGTGGTATTACTTCCTCCAAAATCTCAAGGATAAAGGAGCTCTTTTTAATTTGAAATTGCTTAATCGTTGCACCAAGGGTGCCAACATGGGAGGCCTGATATGATGCAATTGCTATGGTTGCTTACTCTTATCAATTTTCTTAAGAGTAGGAGTCGAAGGTCCCATAGTAACTACAGCTTACTTTTTCGGCAATTTGGGTGAATAGATTGAATCACCATTATTCTTGGCATCATAATCATTGTACTCCTTATTTTAATTTGGGTAGACACTGTTATGAAGGAGATTAAGGATCTCTTCATGTTTTTGATTTAGTTCTTGGTTTTCTCTAGCTAAGTCATGGAAAAGTTACTCTAACTTAGCCAAACATTATTCGTTAGCATGTTTACTTCCCCCTCAAAGGTATTAAGAGGAAGTACTAGCAGCTGCACTCTTAGTCATCTTAATTTTTGTCATGTGGCTACATTTGAGAAAAACCAGATGGTGCCAAATGTTGTTGGTCAATTTTGGTATTTGAAATTATCCTGCAAAGAAAGAAAAAGCTCTTGGTACCAGGGCTAGTCCGGTACGGCCACTCCAATGCCTAAGTTAGTTAATGGGAGTAAGGGAAGTTAAGTGAGTAATCAAGAGTTATCAGATATCTCTTACAACATTTCTTTCTTATATTTATAAACAAATGCCTGAAGCAGTAATTATTGGATTGACTAACGAGACACATGGAGGCGTCTTGATCAGACACATTTCAAAACTATAAGGAGAGTGGGAAGTTGTATAATATAATCGTGTCAGGTGACAACTGTTTACGCCACTTTACTCAATTTAAATCGGATATTAGTTCATGTTACTCGGCATCAGCTGAAAATTGAGTTACTTATCATGTTGATGTTACTCGATATGGCCGAGAATAGAGTATCTCATCATGTAGGTAGCTGAGTAATTGAATCATGGATATTCAACTACCAACACCTAGGCAAATCATAAAAACATATCATATGAGTGTTCTATGATGAGAGATTAATGAAAGAAACTTGTCTTAATTAAAATAAACTTTTAGATACAGCATAAGAGGATTTAAGGAATAAAACAAGAAATAATGGAGTAACTCAGATCTTCTAAGCTTATAGTTTTCATTAAATCTCAATAGAAAGTTGGGGATAGATTCATTATATATCTCTAAACGAGTTTGTCATTGATGATTGAAGACTTCATTTGTATCTCAATTTGATGCATCTTCTTCCTTGGAGAAATTTACACTCTTTTGGACCATAAAATGACTCGGTAAAGATGGATCAATAGGCTTTACTTTAATAATCCATCCATTTCCATTATGTCTATAGTTAACCTAAATTATAAGGTTTCTTAGTATTCTATGTACAAGTTATATAGATAAAACAATAAGTCAAAGCATGTATACATTATTTAATTGAAACAATGTAGATAGCAAAGAAATAATGCTATAAAGTACTGAAAGAAAAGCTCGTACCATATTTACAAGCTTGACCTTATAAATTATGTAGTTGTAATACTAATTTCAACAAATGTGATAGGTTTAAAAATGCTAATGCATTTATACCATAAAAATATTTGTCATCTTAAATAAGTGAAAGGGTTATAAATTGAGAAGAAATTATTAGGCTAAGAGTTTCAGTGGGCTTTTTTTTTTTTTTTTTCTTACCTCAACAATTTGATCAAAGAAACGAAGGAGTTGATATCATTTGTTGCTTTAACACTTTTTGTAATACCTTTGAAAACTGCAATTCCTATTTTAGGCATGTCAACAAGCACACTTCTCCAAGGTGATCACCCAAAAAACTTTGTCATCAATTCAAGTGTCTTAGGATATACAAAATTAATATGATAGATAAGGATGCTAGCAGTAGTTATACTAATGAAAGCAAAACAATAGTTTACTTGCTGTGTTATGAAAATTAAGTTGAATTTTTGAAAACTGTCCTAATTATGAATATTTGGGCATGGAAATGATGAAAAATTTATTAGTGAATATTACCAATTTCCTAAAAGCTTTAGTTCCTTGATCAATGAAAGTTAGCTTTAAGAGTACAATAAATATTATCAGTTACCATCTCCATTTTGCCGAAGAATTAATTTAAACTACATAAGCAACAACTAAATAGAGTTTATCAAACAATTGTTGCATACACACAAAAATCTATATGATTATCTAATAGATGATAACATTTAACAAAATATCCATATATCAAAATATAGCTCTTTTGAGTATAACCTTTATAGCTCTTTTGAGTATAACCTTGACTTCAAGTGATATACTTATAGACAGAGAATTTATAACATCAAGGAAAACATTTGTAATGTTAGCAATTTTTTGGTAGTAAAAGAATAGCTAAAAAGTAGTCAAGTAGTGGTAAAAGCTCTAAGGAGTTTATCTATGTAGTCTAAATACCAATACTTCTCTCGTACAAATACATTTAACTTGTCGAGTCAAGAAATATGTATAACATAATACAAGAAGAAATAAGGGAAAAATAACAATGCATAAACTAGAGAAAATAACACTTATCATCATATAGTTAACGACTTATGATTAATTGATAAATTAACTTGAGCAAGGCAAGTGATGTCGATTGTTGCTAAATTCATAATCAAAAAGACCCCTACTTATTAAAAACTTCAAATGATATAATCAAAACTATAAACTATCCCAAAAGGAAAAGGATTCACTTAGCAATGATATGTCTAATTAAGTTGTTAGCAATAGACAAAAACAAATCAAAATCTTTCACAGCACTCAGCATGTTAAGTATAAGTTGTTGGTTCATTTTCCTATAATTCAGCAAATAAACTGACTAGTCATATCATGATGAATTTTTAAATCTACCACCATTTGAAACACCCTAAGAAAATGCATTAAATAAAAAATACGAAGAACAAAATAAAAGGGCAATTTAAAAAATAATAATAATAACATATGTAAAAGATAGTAAAAGAAAGTAATCAATATAAAAGAAAAAAGATATTAATGAATAAAACAATCTTCCACAAATCACAATTAAGCATATAAAAAGATTCCTTATTTTCCTTATTATAAATAGGGTTTACACCTTCTCATAACCTTAATCCAACAAGTTTCTTTTCCTAAGAATGGGAATTGGGCGAGCTCTTGTAACCAAGTAAACACTCTAACTCAAAATCATTTTTATACACTTATAGAATTATGAACTAGTTCTATAATAAACACTATAGATACTTTATATATATATATATATATCTATGTTAGTCTTTAAGTTAGGTTTATAAAGAGATTTAGATATTCATCAATTTAAGGTTATCTCCAATATATTAAAGAGGAATTTGCAATCATAATTAACCTTTAGAATAATTAAGATTGACAAATTTGTAAAATTAAAACCTAAATATTAACAATTCGGATGAAATCTTTTGATCTATAAGTTAAGGCTTTGGAAAGTTATTGGAATTCATAAATCTAGAGTTATGTAGAATATATTTGTTTATAAGAGGAATTTGTGATTTGTGATTTATGCAAGGATAACCACAACTACAATAATTAAGACTTAAGACAAGATCAAAGGGGATGAAGGATAGAGAGGAGGACCAAGAGATGTAGGCTAGTCAAACCCCTAAACTACCCTATACAATTTAACTGCTCTAACTTTAAAAGCAATCCTTCACTTGATTAATTACTTTAAACTATGTATAGTTTAGGTAGATTAATTAAAAATTATGACAAATAAGAAAATGATGAATGTATTAAATATGTAATCAAGAGTTAATCATGTAATTTTCTATTAATAGGATATTTGGAATCATAAGATCAAGGGAAGGCTTTGTAAAGAAGAGGTGAGTGCTATACTACTTGCTTATTATTTGTACATGTATTAGTAAGATAATGGAACCAAGCTAATGAATATACGACTAAGGTAATTATTTTATTGGTTATGTGTGGCTATGTTGATAGACATGTGTTAAGACAAGACAAGAGTATGGTGGTTGCATATGTCTTAGATGAAGTATATAAATTAAGTGCTAAGATCATTGCGGTAGCTTATAGGGTAGTTGATATAAGTGAGTCATATTTGATACAATTAGTTAAAGGGAAGGAAGTTACAGTAAGTGGAATAGGATATTGATTATAATTCGATGATGGACCTGATCATTTATGGTTGTATTACAAGTGATGAACCCAATATGAGAAGGTTAATGGTTTCAATAGGAGATTACGAAATATGCCTCTTCATTATAAGCTTTATGGATTCATGTTTCATGCTGTGTGAACCATGGAATTGTGTTTTGTTGTCTATGAGTTAAGTTATGGTTGAGTTGTAATTAGTTATAAGCTATAGTTCAAGTGTATTTGTGAAATACTATGCTATAGTTTAGGCATGCCTATGAAAGTAGAATATATGTTATTTCAAATTTAGATTATTAGGGTTGTGCGATTGATTAAATAATTGCTACTTTTTAAATTGATTAATTGTTTGCCATGTTTATAGTGAATTCTAAGCCTATGTGCAAATGTCAGATATGTATGTCTGTATGCAATATATTATTTGTTGAGCTTTTTACTCACTACGTTTAGGAAAAAAGATTATCAGGCAATTACATTTTACATAAAGGGAAAGGTTAGAGATGAGTTTTGTATATCCCCATTCAGTTAAGAATATTTGATGGATTGGTCATATTATTCGTATTTAAGAGATGACAATATTTCAATGCAAAGATTATTACACAAAGCTTAAGTTATCACCTAAACTTATGTAGTTTCATTATAGGTAATAATCAAAGACGATGATACGATGATAGCAAGTAGAAGAGGGATAGCTTTGAAACTTTTGGTGCTATTGTCTACTTTTATACCTAAATTTTGAAGTTGCCAAATGTAATCAAAATTTTGCTTATCAAATTTACATGTAAAGTTTATAATTGCTGACGGGGATAAAGGTAGAAAAAGTCCTTATACTTTCAATTTTTGCTAACATAGTATTTGGACTTTTATTTTTATTCAAGTTAATACTTTTTTCTTCAATTTGGTTTCAATTTAGTATCTCTATTAATGGTAAAGTTAATACTGTTATTATTGTGTTTATATTTTATTATCTATACTTTAGTTATGGTTGCATTCTAGTGTTTATACTTTTGTTTTGATGCATTTTAGTATTTGTTCACTAGTATTTATTTTACTCAAAATTAATTTTTGATTTTTCTTAATTAGTTGTTATTTCCAAAATTAAACAAATTATTTATATTCAATAATTTCAACCCTGTAAAACATGTTTATGTGATGTTTAATTTTAGCAAATCTTATATTGTGGAAACTTTATATCTATTTTTATTTGAAAAGAAGATCTACTATATATTTTGGATATAAGAACCAAGTAAAACTTTTTAAATTGTCATAACTAGTACATTAGGTGGCCACAAACATGAATTAAATATTGTATGACTACAAATATATAATTATTGGAAAGCTCATGTTATAAGCTATCTAAAAATATTTTAGTTGAAAGTTATATAGATGAAAGTCGTTCAATTCGTAGATATATTTTTTAAAATGTTTATATTTTTATATTTTAGAAATAATAAACTATTATGTAGTGAAAGGAAAATGACTAAAGGAAATTTTTGTAATTCCTTCAAGTTTTTCTTTTATAATATTTCATTTTCATAATTCTTAGATCTATTGTATTTCTCTTCTTTTTTTCTTTTTTTTTTGTAATAATCAATGTAGGTTAGAAATGTTTTCTAAGTTTTTGGTTTTTTCAAGCATAACAATTGACCTTACTTTAATAAATTTATTTATTTTTATTTTAAATAACATTTCTTTGAATCATACCTATTCTTTGTTTTATAATTTTACTAAAAGTTTCATAATATTTTCATTATTTGTAAATTTTCATACCCCTTAATGTAAACATAAAATTATATGATTATAAGGATTATACATTTCTTAAAATTTTGGAATGATTATAATCTTAAAATCATATTAATTTTCAAGTAATAATGAAAGTAAAAAACGAAAACAAGTTTGTTAAGGAAAATTTGTAAATTTATAATTTTAAGTCAAACTAATAACTTTTAAATAATTTGTAATGGAAACTTTCCAACAATTATTAGGTTACAGCAATACAATGTCTATTTACAAGTCATGGAATAAAAATTTTGAAAAATTACTATCTAAATATTATGGAAGATATAACAAAATGTTTTACTATGTGGTTATATATTATTTGATGAGATAGAAAATTTATGTTTTGATGTCAAATGATAAGTGGTTTGTAAGTTATGGCTATTTTAAATCTTTTCTAGTCTAACTAGTTGGAAGACGTGTATTTGAACGTATTATTAATAAGAATATGTCTTATTAGATTCACAATAATATAAAATTTACTGAATAGGACATTGCATGCAAAAGTTACGTGTAGTTGAAATTGATGGTTCAAAAAATTTATTAATTAGGAAAAATAAGAATTAAGTTTTTACTAATTAATATGTGAACAAATACTAAAATACATCAAATTTAAAGTATAGACACCAAAATACAATAAAAAAGTACTAACATTAAAAAAAAAAAACAAAAAACAAGTGCAACGATGTTAATTTCCTATTAATGAAGACACTAAATTGAAGAACAAAGCACTAAATCATAAAATACAAAATTTTAGATACTAAATTGCTAATAATTGAAAGTACATGCACTTTTTTTTACCTTTGCCTTGTTGTTAATATCATACCAGTAGAGCTTATGCTTATTAAATTTATTAACCATCATCATTTTTAAGTGGTTATATAAGATGCTCATTAATTGAAAGGCTAGAAGCATAAAGATTAGAGATTAGCAATTTGACTACCAAAGTTCGACTAAGCACAACTTTTAATAATTTCTTACTTGATATGTGAATAGGATGGGAAAAAAAACTAAACTTGATGTAGTAATTTTGACATTCATCCCATTTTGTTAAAAGAAAAATATTAATAGAAAATATGACTAATGCTTTACACATTTAAAATGATGAAACATTTTCCTCATGTTTTTATAGAACTAGACTTTTAGACATGGCTGTATGTTTGCACAAGTACAAGAAAATAATTGTTTTGTACTAAACTAACAATGTTATGTGATTCAAGTAGCTAGAAGATTAATTTGAAAAAAAAAAATGAATGCTTACATAGGCCTTGTTTACTGATAATGATTGGCTAAAAACGCCATTTTGTTCTCAAAATTAGTGAAACATCATCTTGAGTTCAAAACCATTGTTTAGCTTCTACCAACAATCAGTTTCATAATAACTTTTTCTTTTCATGTAGTTTTGGAAAACTCCTAAAACTCTTTTCAAGAGTGTAGCACCTAGATTCTAGAAATTAAGAACTTGCCATATGTCTATAAATAATATAGCTATGTTAAGACTTAAAAGTTGCCAAAAACGTACGCTAGACGATCATTAATAATGGATAACACTGTAATTAGATTATCTATCATTTACACACCCATAATTAACTATTGATGACTCATTTGACTCTATAACAATAAACTGAAGAACAAAAACTATTATGACTTGATCATGCATTTTTATGAAAAAAGTCATAACTAGCATCATTCTCCACAATCATTGTACACATCTAAACCCTCTTCATCAAGATGATTAAAGTTATATACTTAAAAAGTAGGTAAATGAATAGGTCGAAACCTAGTAGGAGCCACAACAAACACATGTAGATGTCAATTATCAAACACATGCACAAAACTTGCTATAAATGTATCATCACATCTAGTTAATTATTTTTAGTTTTAGTAGCTAAATACAAAAAAGTCTTGGCGTCCTAAGATTTAGGATAACTTATGATCCCGATCCCAAATACATATACATGATGTAAGAATCTAACCACCAACATCATTCTAAGTTCACTATTGAACCAGCGGTTAGGGAAAAGTTCAATTGTGACCATCCAAAAGAACGTCACATAAGGATTGTATTTAATGACCTTGATAAACGACCCATCGACTTTTGGCACTTAATTAACCACATCCTTTTGGTAAATTACTTTACTTAAGACATCACAAAATAGTAATTAATGGGTGTATAACTAATCACTATAAGCTCTAGATCTATTGGATTCGACCAAGCACAAAGTAGCAAGTTCATTTATTGTTTCTCTTTAATTAAGTTCATCATTAAGACTAGCATAACATGTACAAGTGAATAACCATGTAGCTATTGTTGGACATTTAGTTAATATGATTTTAATGAGATAAAACTTAATGGAAATTAAAATTATTTTTATGTAAATTGTCTTGATAACTTTGTAATGTAATTTTCTTGGCTAAGTATTAAAATTGAATATTTTAATATTGTGAAGTTCTTTGAGGACAAAAGATTGGTAAAATAGATAGTTGTTGCTTTTGCCTTATTTTTGGTTTAGTGTTACTATTTGCTATAGACAAGATTAGAAGAAAATCAGTAACAAAAAGGCCTATTGATTGATTAATAGCAAGATTAGCGATTAATTGGTAACTTATCTTAACCCTTGGAACTTTCTAGCTCTCTTAAAGATTAGCATTTAGCCAAGCAATCAATTATTGCAGAGACAATGCTAGTGTTTTTATACTACTAATTGTTTGGTAGCCTACATCACAATCTGGACCATTCTATGGACATTGTGAAGCATGGTGCTGGAACTAGTGATCGATTGGTGTAGTTTCAATGCGAGTATCTTTATAATACCAATCGATCGATAGCTTATGCAAGATGGATTGGTAGGACATAGAAACTAGCCATTATCAAAGAGCACTAAGGAACTAAAATTCTTCTACAAATTCCTTACATTCTTACATTTGTGTACTCTTGTCATTAAGCCTTATCTTACTATCATTTTGGAGAGATAATTGAGAGTATAGTGCTTGGGTTTCATTACTTGCAATATTATTAGACAAAAGCACTACACTGGAGAGATTAAAAATGAGTTTGAATTCTATTAAGTGATTGTGATGTACTAAAGAGTTTATGTAAGCTCTTATTAAGCATTGTATTGCTAGTGATTAATAAAATTGTGTGAAGACCTTGATTGGAGGCGAATGATGTTTACAGAGAGTAGGGAGCGATCCGAACTCTATGTTATATCATGGCTTGATCTTCTCCTTTCTTACCTCTTTTATTTTCACATTTATTATTCTTGTTCTATCACCTAGTTTACATATCTTATTGCATTTATTTCTTAAAATTCAAAGAAGATAAAAAAAAAATTATCACTACTACTCAATTTACTCCTTCTCTTGAGTATTGGCCTAATGTTTTCAATTGGTATCAAAGCAAGGTCTCTAAATTTATTGCTCAATCACATTTAGAGTAATGATCATGACATTAAATACACCAAGCTTCATGGAAGGACAAACTATTAATAGGCCACTACTTCTAACTAATGAAAACTATCTCTATAAGAAGTGTAGAATGAAGATTTTCATTAAGGCACAATTTAAAATCCTTTAGCATGTCATAGAAATAGTCTTATTAAAATAGGACACAAAGATGTAAAGGATTATATCGATAATTATTGGAAGGAAATTGATTCAAATGAGATATCCATGAATATATTGCATTGCGCTAGGAGTAAACAAGATTTCAATTAAACATGTACATGCTCTAGTGCTAAAGAAATATGAGATTAGTTGCAAAATATTTATGAAGGAACATCTATAGTAACGGATACTAAGATAAGCCTCTTAAGTGGAAAATTTGAGAATTTTATGATATTTCATTATGAAACAATGGTTGAAATGCACAAAAAATCTATTAATATTGTCAACCCATTGGTAATACTTAGTACTAAACATTCTAAATTAGGAATTAACTCTAAAATTCTCATGCCACTACTAAAAGATTGGGAAGCAAAAAAGACCGTAATTGAGGTTTATTACTTGAAGAAAACATCAAGGGAAGAACTCCTTAAAACCATCAAGACATATAAAATGATCAAAAAGGCATGAGGAGAACTCTATGATGAAAGTAATTGATCTCATGGCAACCGAGGTCATTACAATTGATGATAATGAAGAAAGTGATGATGATGATGAAAGAGATGGCCATGATAGTAAGGAAGTTGAAGAAATTTATGAAATTCGATAAAAAGCTAAAAAGGGATAAGGGCAATAGAGGAAATACATCAAAATTCAAGAAGAGGAGAAAAGAAGTATTGAAATGCTATAATTACCAAAAGCACGACCACATTTGGTAATATTGTCCTCTTCTAAAAAAATGGATAAAGCATTAAGGAAGAAAGCAATGGTAGCCGCTTGGAGTGATAATAGCTCAAGTGGTTCTGATGGGGAAACATACTTCATGGCAATAAATGATGAGTTATGTTTTACATCACAATCTTCGTTAGTTGAATTGAAAGATATGTATGACAAATTGTTGAAGAAGTTTATCAAAATTCAAAAGAAAAATAAAATATTGAAACCAATGATGAATGATATAAGTAACAAATTTGATTTAATTAAAAGTGAATATGATAAAGTTGTAGATGCAAAGAAAGAATTAAAGGAAGACAATGAGTATTTAAGATTACAGTTGATAAGCTAAACAAGAACAATGAAGAATTTAGTTTAAAGAATGATGAACTAGTTAAAAAAATAATAAATTGAAAAGAAAAAAGAAATGAATTACTTGAAAAGAGAAATAATAGTATAACTAACATATATGATGATAATCCAATTGATAAGGTAGGAAGACTAAAAATTGAGAATGTTATCTCAAAAAGTAGCTTAGATGATTCAAAACAAACTATAACCAAATTCGTAAATGGAAAAAAAATTTTTGAAAAAGCTTTTTGGTTCACAAAGACAAGGATTAGATAAAATTGGAATTTGTTATAGTGGAAGCAATATTTCTAAGTCTTATAAAATTTACTTTGTCAAAACAACTAATAAGACTTGTAATTATTGTAGTAAGTATAGTCATATTGCATATACATATGCAATAAGGCATAATATAAGTTTGAATCATAAAACCAAGATGGTTCGAGCCCATAAGGGACAAGCATATGTGTTAACAACTAACCCCAAAGGATGCAATCTAAAGTGGGTACTAAAGAAATAACCTCTTATTCTATAGGCTCCTTTAAAACAAAGTAACAAAAGGATCTTAGATAGTAAATGTTCAAGGTACGTGACTTGTATCCAAGTTTACAACATTAGACTTGAAGGATGGAGGGAGTGTTACCTTTGAAGATAATTGAAAAGGCTATGTAATTGGTGAAGGTAACATTCTTATTAATAAAATTCTTATAATTTAAAATGTACTTCTTGTAGACAACTCCAAACATAACTTGCCTAATAAAAATCAATAATGTGATGTTAGATACAAGATAACATTTCTAGCTTTAAAGTGTTATATTGAATGCATTGAGAATGACCAAATTTGTTTCAAGGGGTATATACAAGCAAACATTTACAAAATTAATTTCAATTTGTTTACTAGTCCAATATCTT
Source organism: Lumnitzera littorea (assembly GCA_024138015.1). Classification (NCBI taxonomy): domain Eukaryota; kingdom Viridiplantae; phylum Streptophyta; class Magnoliopsida; order Myrtales; family Combretaceae; genus Lumnitzera; species Lumnitzera littorea. The sequence continues at coordinate 82,446,328 of JAMXBB010000001.1, forward strand.
GTCTATCTGCTTAAAACAATAACAATTGGTTATAGTAGAAGAAGTTAGGACATGCTAGCATGAATGCTTTATCAAAATTTGCTAAACATGACATTTGTTAAAGACTTACCAAAGATTAGTTTTTAAATAAAGATAAAATATGCCAAGCATGCCAACATAGCAAGCAAACAAAATCATCTTTAGAGTCAAAAGATGCCATTTTAACTTCTTGGCCACTCTAACTATTGCATATAGATTTATTTAGTCCAACTCAAAATTCAGTTTGTGAAGCGAAATATACACCATGGTAATTGTTGATGACTTCACTAGATGCACTTAGACTTGCTTCCTTACTATGTGTTGTTGAAATATTGCAAAAAGGTTGAAAATGAAAAAGGTCTTTCAATAGTCTCTATTAAAAATGATCTTGAGGGAGATTTTGAAAATAATGAAACAGAATATTTTTGTGATGAAAATGATATAGAATATACCTTCTTGGCACCGAGAACTCCAAAACAAATTGGTGCTGTTGAAAGAAAAAATAAGACTTATAGAAATGGTAAGAACGATGCTTTGTGAAAACAACTTACCTAAGTATTATTAGGTTGAGATGGTGAATACCACTTGTTCTATATCAAATTGAGCTTTAATAAGGCCTATTTTAAAGAAACCCCCCTATGAGCTTTGAAGAGACAAAAAACCTAACATTTCTTACTTTCACCCATTTGATACTAAGTGTTTTGTGCTCAATAATAGCAAGGATCAACTCAATAAGATTGATTCTAAATCCGATGAAACTATATTTCTTAGTTATTCTTTAACTAGTAAAGCATATAGAGTTTGTAATAAGAGAGCTTTAGTGGTTAAAGAATCTATTCATGTTGTCTTTGATGATGCATTGGTATATATAGAACCAAAAAATATATTGATAATATTGGTGCTCATTTGGAAAGTATTAGTCATGATAAGAGCCAATTGAGTACAAAAGATAAAGAAATTTTTAGGGAAGATCATGGAATTGATCAATCTATTGTGAACTTGCTTAGAGACTGGAAGTTTATAGAAGATCACCCTAAGGATTTAATTATATGTAAACCAACTGATAGGGTGCAAACTAGAGGTTCCCAAAGGAACTTAAGCAATGTAGTATTCCTATCTCAATTCGAACCTAAAAACATTAATGAAACTCTAAATAATGGGCTTTAGATATAAGCTATACAAGAGGAGCTTAATCAGTTCATTAGAAATGAGGTACGGGATCTTATGCTTAGGCTTAATGATAGACCTATAATTGGAATAAAATGGGTATATAAAAACAAACTTGATGAAACCGATATAATAATTGGGAATAAGGCAAGATTGGTCACTAGAGGCTAAAATTAAGAAGAAGAGATAGATTTTGATGAGACCTGAGCATTCGCTGCCTTTGAGGATTTCAAACTATTTTAAATGGATGTTAGGAGTGCTTTTTTAAATGGCTACATTAAAGAAGAAGTATGGTTTGAACATAATAAATTCCCTAATCATGTATTTAAACTCAATAAAGTACTCTATGGACTTAAACAAACTTTTAAAGCTTGGTATGAAAGGCTTAATAACTCCTTAATAAATAATGGTTTTTCAAGAGGCCAATTTGATATGACATTATTTATCAAAAACACACGTCAAATACATTAATTGTTCAAATTTAGATGGATGGCATTGTGTTCGGAGCTACTAGCATGGATTTAGTGGGTGAGTTTGTAGAATGTATGAAAAAAGAGATTAAAGTATGCATGATGATGAAACTTAACTTTCTTTTAGGTCTCCAAGTTAAACAAACCAAAAATGGAATATTTACTAATCAATCATAGTATACTAAGGAGCTCTTTAAGAGGTTTAAAATGGACAATTGCAAGACTAGGCCTACTTTAATAAGCACCACCTTAAAACTTGACAAAGATAAAAATGGAAAACCTATATGTGAAAAGTTGTATAGAGGTATGATAGATAGTTTGTTATATCTAATAGCATCTAAGCCTAATATCATGTTTATTGTATGCCTATGTGTACTGTTTCAATTTTCCCTTAAAGAATCTCACTAGAGTGCAGTAAAACAAATCTTCAATTACTTTGTGAGCACCATTGAAATCGGCTTGTGGTATCCTAAATTTATTGTTCGATCTTGTAGGATACTTCGATTCCAACTTTACCTATTGTAAAGTTAACTGGAAAAGCACAAACGACACTTGTCATTTTCTTGGAAATTCCTTATTGTCTTGGCATTTAAGAAAGCAAAATTCTGTAGCACCATCAACCATCGAAGCCGAATTTATGGCCGCTAATAGTTATTGTGCTCAAATCTTATGAATGAAACAAACATTAAATGACTATGGCCTTAAATAGACTAATATCCTAATTAGGTGTAATAATACTAGTGTAATCAATCAAATAAAGAACCTAATCCAACACTCAAGGATTAAGTATATAGAAATTAAGCATCACTTTATCTGCGACCATGTTCGAAAAAATGATATATGCTTAGAATTTGTAGATACAAACAATCAAATAGCCAATATCTTCACAAAACCTTTGAGTGAGAATAGGTTTAGTAAACTAAGAAGAGAATTGAGGGTGATCATGCAAGGAGGGGGATAAAGCCTCTAAAAGTACTTAAGCTTTCATAGTTTTTTATTTTAGTACCTAAACATTAAACTTATTTATTTTGATACCTTAACTTTATAAATGAGACAAATTAGTATTTCTGTTATAATGACCATTATAAATAATACTTATTTATTTCACTTTGAAAAATTAAAGTACCAAAATGAAATAAAAAATAAAGTTTGAGCACTAAAATTAAAATAAAATGAAAGTTGATGTATTTATATTATTATTTTACTATTTTATATTAACAGCCGTTATAATAAAGATATGGATTTATCTCATTTAAAAAGTTAAAGTACTAAAATAAATAAGTTTAAAGTTTATGTATTAAAATGAAGAAAATATGAAAGTTTAGATACTTATGTTGACTTTATCCCTATAAGAAAGATGCTAGGCAATAAAGAACTAAGCTAGTGATTCTTATTGAAATTGACTTATCGGATGAATTAACCAGCTTACAACATGATATTAGTTATAAGAAACTTGATCATATAGGTTTCATTCATAAATCTTGATATTTGACTTGCTTTGGTCATATTTGAAGTTGATCATGCTCATTTTTGTCATTCCTTGATTTTTGTGCTCAAAACCATTTTGTCCATGTTAAATTCTATCCATAAATTGTGTTTACATGGTTGATTTGGCTACATAATAAGTTTATGCAAATTTGCACTCCCTATACCCAAATTAGGCCAATACATGCTCTAAGGAACCATGATGGTCAAATTACTTTATTATATGCTTCATGTCTTGCTCTCACTCCCTTCATAATCCATTATGCATATAAAGTTTGCTTACAATGCTCTTAATCTATCATTAGGATGATTGTGTCAATTTGATGATCTAGTTAAAGCTCATGCATGATACTTATTCTTTTAGGAACTTTTGATATGATTTTGACAAAACTTGACCTTTATACTTAAGTTATTCCAACATGATTTTCTATACTATTGAATTTTGTTTAAGGTGACAATTTGATAATCTCACTACTTAATGCTCAAAATTGGTGGGTTTTGCTCCTTTTGGCTAAAATTGGACTTTGCTAAATTTGAGTAGTGATTTGATCACTTTATGGTATTTAAGTGACCCTATGATTTTAATTTGATCCTACGGATCAATCAAAACTTGTTTATTACATTTAAATTGCATTTTGATCAATTTTAGGATACATCAAAATCATGGTTGGTGTTTGTGTTTTGTCTATCAAATTCTTGTAAAAATGTTACAAATTTTGCAACTACTGATCGATTGTTAGGAAGCAGACCGATCTATCAATAAGTCCCTATACTAGGTCAATAGCTTTTAATCCTCTTAGGCTTAAGGTAATTGATTGCTAAAATTTGAACCGATCGGTTGTCTCACTTGTTTCATCTATTGATCGATTGGTACACATAAGATCGATTGATTGCCATTCACTTTTTTGAACCTATACTTTCTATTCCTATTTTTGCCTAAACCAATCAATCGGTACAACAAATTACAAAATTAAAACAATTGACCCCTTGCATCGAAATAACTCCTACAATCATTTTTCTTACACAAATCATTCACATTCCTCTTCAAACACACTCCACATAAGTACTCCTTCTCTAAGATCTAACACTTCCTCGCACTCATTCCTTCTCTTCAAACTCTAAAACCCCATCACCCACCAGGTGTTTGCTCAAATTACTCCATGGCTTCTAAGATAAAAATTACAAAGAAATCTAAAAAAAGTATCTCCTCTTATGACCTATTTCTATTCCTAAGTGCTCAACATGTGCAACGATATAAACTTTTCAAGGATTCAGAACCACAAATTAATCAATGCTTCATAGATGATTTGCTATGTAAATTTGGAATTCATCACATTCCGAGAGTAGCTTCTAGTAAGGTTTTAGTAACTCAAAACTATTCTCTTGAAGTGCATGATGAAGCTGTTAAACTCTTTTATTACAATTTGACTGATTGCATTGATGAGGATGACAACATATAAGTTGGTATTAAACCACATGATGAAGTTAAAAGAAAGTTACACTTATGTGTATGGTGGTCCAATTGAGTTTGATTAAGAAGATCTTTGTGATATACTAAGAGTTAAGATGGGTGGTTTTTTATTCATGAATGACTTTGGGGTAAACAAGGAATCATACTATGATGATGTTTTTGGAACGCATAGTGTTGGTGCGAATTGGAAACTAAAGAAGAACTTTAGAGCCCATGGTCTACCCTTCAAATAAAGAATCCCTCACCTATTTATAATGGGCAATTATTGTCCAAGAGCTAACCAACATCAAGGCTTCATCTAAGTTGATCTTTGGATTATGGGGTATTTAATGAAGAACATCAAAATTCACTATTTTGATATGGTGTTTCAATGCTTCAAAAAGGTTACCAATGGTGTAAACAAAATTTTTAAAGGTTATCTAGGCTTATGACATTACTATTGAAACATAAGGGTGTCAAATTCCCCATTGAGGCTTGCATCGTTAGTCCAATTACCTATAACTATTCTAACATTTCCCAAGCTGGCTAGAAACAAAATGGTAGACATTAGAAATGGAAAGGAGGAGATCCTTCTTCTCTACATAGTAGATGAGAAATCTAAAATGAACCTTGTATTTTTTAGGAGACTCTAGTTAAGGGGGAGTCAAGTTGTATAGATGCATAAGTGAAAACCCGAAGAGCTACTCTTATGCCATATCTTACCTTCCTTTCCTTTAATCTAAATGCACCCCTTGAAACACAACATCCCTTTTATCAGTATGGTGAGGGTTGCATTCATCAAGTTCAAAATGAAGTCTACTATCTTAAAGAAGAGGTCTAAGAAGGTTTCTCAAATATCAATTAGCACATTCATTTTGGTTTAAACGTTTATATGCCCATTTCAATCTCACCTATCATTGTTCAACTTCTTCCTCTTCCAACACCGAATCTTAGGAGTACCTTCAGTATTTCTTGTTTCTTCTTGTTGTTATTGGACATGGCCTCCTTTTGTTCTTTTTATTTTGGCCTTTGGCCTTTGGTCTCTTTTAGTCATCTTATTTTGGTAATATTATGCTAATATCTTTTAGATATGTGTTGTGTTGGCCATATGACCCTTCATAGTATGAATGCCCTTATATTGTTTCTTAAGCTACTTTTATGTCTTCTAATTGTGAAGTTGAGACTATTATATGTGTAATCAAGATGAAAAATGGTCATTGTATTGTGGCTTATGATTATGACTATATTGTTGCGGGTAATTGTATTTGAGGAGGTTGTGTGATTTTTTTTATTAGGGGCACATTTTAAGGCTTAAGCCAAGATTATACCAAGTTTCAGACTTTCATTTCTCTTCCTTTTCACCATTTGGAATCTCATCTATTTGATGAGGCTAAAGGAGAGAGTTGCATTATCTTGGCAAATCCTTTAGAAAGTTAATCGGTTTTAAAATGAAAGTTCATCAAGTTTAAAATGAGGATTGAAATAACAAATGTTTTTTGTATCCTACTTAAACTAACACTTATAAGTTAAGCATTCAACTTTGATCTTAGAATATTGGAAATCTCTTTATATACGAATGCTTGATTGAGGGTGAGTGTTAGATTTTGGGGGGGGGCATGAAAAGTGTAAGTTTTGTTCTCATAAACAAAGGGTGATTGTTGAATATTTAGTTAATATGATTTTGATGAGACAAAACTTAATTGGAATTAAAACTATCATTATGTAAATTATCTTGACAATTTTGTAATGTAATTTACTTGGTTAAATATTAAAACTAAAGATTTCAATACCATGAAGTACATTAAGGACAAAACATTGGCAAAACTAATAGTTGTTACTTTTACCTTGTTTTTGGTTTGGTGTTGCTGTATACTATAGGGAAGATTGAAGATTAGTAGAAACAAGGCCTACTAATCGATCTGTGGCAAGATTGGCGATCAATTGATAACATGTCTTAGCCTTTAGAAATTTTCATACTCTCTTTAAGATTAGTATATGGCCAAGTGATTGATCATTGAAGAGATAATGTTGGTTTTTTTGTACTACCAGTAGCATCCAGTAGCATGCTTAGTGATCAACTAGTGGCATGCTTAGTGTTCAATCGGTAGCCTATATCACAATTTGGAGCATTCTATGGACACTAGAGGCATAACAATGCATCTAATGACCAATTAATGGAATTTTAAAATTATTATCATTATACTACTGATTGATTAGTAGCTTGTGTAGGTAACAATCTGTATGACATAGAAACTAGCTGTTAGAAGCATTTAATGCAGTAAAGGTGATAACTCTTATTTTAAATACATTTCACATGATGATTTTATAGTATTTCCCTTACATCTTTGGTTTTTTTATAAAGAAATTGATACTTAATTATGTAAAATTTTGATTTTAAGGTTTGAACGCGTTCTTAGATTGAAAACAAAGAAAAGGAATCAAGTTTTACTTAATTTGGAGTTCAAATGAATGAGTTATGAGGTTTTGAAGTTACATAAACAATAGGAGAAAGTGGCAAATTTTGGTCAGAAAGTTACACAGTCTAGGATACAATTGTATCCTCAGGCTATGTCTATCCAAGAAGATTTTTTATGCTAAGGTCAGTAAGATACACAACCTAGGGACACAACTATGTCCTAGGTTGTATCAGGTGACAAAAAAAAAAAATTTACAATACATTATAAAAGGACTTACTAGGGTTTTGCACATAACTTTGGAGATTAAAAAGAGAAGAGACTTGAAGAAAAGGAGGAGCAAAAGGCGAAAACAACACCTAACTTCAAGATTGAAGAGATTTTTCATCAATAAAAGGGGTTTTTCATGTTTTATTTCTTGATTTTGTTGCAATTCGTTTTTAGTTTCATCATGATAGCTTAAGATTATGATATTTAGGATTGTGGAACCTACGGTTTCATGTGACTATTAGATTTATTGATAATTTTCAATAAAATTTCTATCTTTCTTGATTCAATTATGTTTTTTAATTGTTAATTAATATTTTTAGGGTATCAATCTATGATATTATACATGATAATTGAGAAATCACATTTATAATGAAATCTTAACATAATTGGAGAGAATTACATGTGTACTTAGAGATAAGATATATGTTTCTTCCGGAAAGTTATTCTTTTGTGTGAGAATTCATTATACATTAATGCAATTCTAAATTATATTACTAAGTGAAGAGATTCCAATAAATAATTTAGGATTAGGGTTAATATGCTTGAAAAAGGAGTTAACTTTAATTGTGAATCCTTCTAGTCAAGAATAATAGAGATTGAATTGGATATATTTTAAGCGATCACATGTTAAACATTAGGAGAAATAATTCCTAAATACGTTATTTTCCTTCTTAAAGTCATTCTTAATTTTATCGCTTTCTAAATTACTTAATCAAGTCTCATAATTAGATTAGTTTGTTAATTTCAGTATTTTTAATTCATTCAACCCATCACAATTTTTCGGTTAGATAATAGAGCTAAGGTTAATATTAGTACTCGAATTCTTTAAGGGATCGACTCGGAATTATATCCGCTATATTAAAACTAATAGGTACATTTGCCTTGTATCAAAAGGGAAGAAACTTCTCCATCTCTATATATTCTCAACTACCCATCAAAGCACACTTGAGCTTTATCTTGCCATCATTTTGGAGAGAAAATTGAGAGTGTGGTGCTAGGGTTTCATTACTTGCAATATTAACAAACAAAAATAGTATACTAAAGAGGTAGAAATTGAGTTTGAATTGTCTTGAGTGATTATCGTAAACTTAAGAGTTGTTGTAATCTCTTATTGAGCATTATGTTGCTAGTGATTAACAAAATGGTGTGTAGTCCTTGATTGGAGGCAAATGGTGTCTGTGGAGAGTAGGGGTTAGTTTGAACTTCGTAGTATATCACACTTTGATTTTCTCCTTCGTTATCTCTTTTATTTCAACATTTATTATTGATGTTCTATTATCTAGTTTACATATCTTGTTGTATTTATTATTTAAAATTCAAAGAAGATAAAAAAATTTATTACTTATACTCAATTCAGCTCTCCTCTTGAGTACTAGCCTACTATTTTAAACTATGTACCTAGAAGTGATTTGTCAACACTAGCTTGAGTTTCCAGTTTATTCTTCTTTGACATAAATTACAATTTAGCTTGGTGTATTATTCTTATTTAGTTAAGTGCTTTTAATTGTACTCAATATTATCGTTTTTTATCGATTTAGAGTACTGTAAAAAAAAGTTATGTAATTATGTATATGTTCATTTAATGCCCTAAAAGGGGGCCTAATAGTAGCTGAAAGTGATCCAACAACCTATAGTTCACTAGAATCATAAAGAGTAAGAATCAGCTACCAAACAATAAGAAAAGGTATCTCAATTTCGATAATCATGAAGCTACTAGAAACTTTAAATGTTTAATTCAATTGTCCTATTTACTTTTCTAAACTCATCATTCTACTTTCTCCACCCACTAGAGCACTCTATACTTAAATCATAGCATAGCCTCATCTTTATAAGTCCTGCAAAAGAAACTATTTATGCTTAAAGTAACCTTCCTACCTTACCATCAAATAATAATAAGCAAGTTATTTATCAAACATATGAATGCATATACAAACATATGCAATGCAAATAGTGTATAACTACATACAATACATTTTTATGCCCATAACTGGCCGGGTTGCCAAGCATCCACATCCATATGAGTTGTCTTGGTAGTATAAGTACCCCTAATGGTATATAGGTTTGGTCTCAAGTAGAAGGTGGCAATAAACATACGAATACATTGTGCAATAAACAATTACAACATATAATATCAATATAGATCCATCTATACTTGATCTCCTGCTCTATTGTGTAATGCTGACATACTTTAACTTGTCAAATTGGATGCAATGCATTTTTGACTTAATTAAAGGTTGAATATTTATTAATTTGAATTCGGGGTGACTAAGAAAATATATTTCAAACACTCTAATACCTCGAGTTCTAATGTAGTAAATAAGGGTGTTCAAAATATCTTAGGGTATTTTGCAAGAAGAGTAAACCAAAGCAAGCACATATAAGTTATCATATACCCCAACATACAACAAGTTAAATTATCAAATATAATTGGATGGTGCACTAACTACAAGCACATAATAGAGTAAAATAGGGAGCATCATACTCACTCAGCCTTGAAATCTAGTATTCTCAATAGCCCTTGATAATCTTAAACTTGCTATCTCAAATCACCTTAAGGTAACTAAAGTAAACAAAACTCATCTTAAACTTAAATCTATTTCCTAGCCTTGCTATAATTTCCTTATTTCTACCTATTTCATATTTTAAACATAACTTTCTCATTTTAAGATAGAATTTTGCATTCTTATAGTCAATTTTCATCATTTAGTTTGGGTGTTTAGACTTATAAGAATTTGGTTTGGGTCAAACAATCTCACTGGTTAATGGTGTTAGTTTGACTACTTTAAGGTTTGCACCTAATTCTAGGCTTTAGGCTTAATATTGGGTATTAAGCCTTAGACTTGACCTTTTAGGTCTTTATTTAGGTATTTTAAGTTTTAGTTTTTACCCAAATTATATAACTTTTAATTTAGGCCTTAATGTTATTCTTATGGGTCTAAATGACCTTATTTTTCTAGTTTGAAGCCTTACTTTACTAAGGAGCCTATAGAGGATAGTTTTAATGGGCTTTTAAACTTAATGGGCCTTTTATATTTTATTTTACGAGCCTTTTAATTTGGGAACATATCTAGTTACTAAGTTATTAGGCTCTATTCTTGGTTCCTTTAAAGGCTTTTAGGCTTATATTGCATTTTAAGGCCTTAATCCTTACTCTACTTATTGATTTAAGGCTAAGCCCACTAAAGGCCTTAAGTTTGGTTTGTTTTAACTAAAGTTATAGATCTAATTCTTTACATTAATGAAGCTCCTTACACAATTCTTAAGTCTCTAATCACAAACTAAGCTAGTTTAGGCTACTAACTCATCATTATCCTACTTAACTTGGTTAATTACATCCTAAATCATACTTAACACAAATTAATCATGTCATTGCACTAATTAATCAAAATTTGCAGCTCATTAGGTTTATCAATAGTGGCAGCCAAGTAGGGCTTTTCTAGGGTTTCTTCAACTTTATTCATCCAACATTTATTCTATTGTATTTTCCTTGTTTTGACCACATGTCTACTTGTTTTAAGCTAATAAAATTGCATAACATAGTGAAAAAAAGATGGATATTCACTAAGGAAAGGGCAGCACACAAAGGAAGTAGGGGTTCTTGGTGTTTTCTCAACTTCTTTTTAAGTTATCTATATAGAAATACCTCTTGTGCTTCTAGAATGCAAGTAATGGTGTAGTTATAACATGTTTATCTCATATTTCTAGTCCTAAACTCTCAAGATACCATAAGTGTAACAAGTGTAAATAGAAAATTTAAGTTAGGTGAGTTTTAACTTATAGTGTCGTTGGGTTAATGAACGCTAGCTCGTTGATCGAGGTAGCTTGCTTGAATAATGGTTATTTGGCTTGCCAAGCAAGTCACGATGTAGGGGGGTGGTCTCACCATCAACTCATTTGACTTGCTAGAATACCTTAAGCACTTTAACCAAACGACACTATAAGTTTCCAAGCTAGACATAAGAACGGTTTTGTATGCACTCCTAATAGGCATAGATCTTAATGGAAGGCTTTTCAATACAGTATCATTGGATAAGCCTGAATCCTTAGACGAATTCATGAAAATCGCTAAGAAATAAATAGCTCAAAAAGATGCCATCAAAGCTCTCTTTGAAGTAGAAAATAACACTCACATCCTAATAAAGAACCATTTAGGACCTCATAATCCTAGACCCCTACCCCCTTACACAAGAAATGCATCAAAAGCAAACACACAAATTCCAAGACTATTCCTTGTACACAACCCTAACCCGACTACTCGACAAAATCATGTACAAGGTCTGAGAGCAACTCTTGAGACCACCCAATATTTGTGAGACACTAGAAGTGGGGAACTTAAGAAAATGTTGCAACTATCATAGAACACACTAACACAGCACCTATAAGTGTTGCCACTACCAGAATGCAGTCAAAGGCCTTATTCATAAAGGTTGCATTGACCACTTCATTGTAGACAAGAAAAACCAAATCTAATAGCCAACCCAACATTTCTGAGAAGATAACCAACAGCAACACCATAATCAATAGGCCAATGCCCCTACAAATGAATAGAACCAAAAGGGACGATGCAGTTAAGTCAATATAATATTTGCTGGACTTGACCTCCTTTCAAGCGATACTACCCTAACACCTTAACATAAGGTGCACATCGTAAAAAATAAGAATCTAAAGACCGATACAGTAGTAACTTTTATCGATGCAGATGAGTAGGGAATCAACTTACCCATAGCGATGCACATGTCATAAATGCTAAAATTGGGTACTTTGATGTTCTCATGATGTTCATTGATAATGGGACCTTTGCAAACATACTCTTCTACAGCACCTTTGAGCAAATGAAAGAATAACTTGACGTACCCCTTTAACCATATAAACATGGCCTTATAGGGTTTGGAGGTAACAGACTAGTGCCCCTTAAAGGGAGCATCACCTTGCCCATTCAACTAGGTGACATCGAACACGTTGCTACTCAGTTAATTGACTTTATCGTTGTTGACATATGGTCACCATATAGTGCCATCCTTGACAAACCAAGCATAACAACATTCAACATGCTTATTAGCCAAAAATGCCTCAAATAGAAGTTCATGACCCCCACTTAGGTAATCAAAGCTAGAGGCAATCAGGCTTTGTCTAGGACACTCTACCTTAAAGTTTAATCTAGAAATAATGTCATGAACATTGAGTCAACTAGCTTCTTTGCTTCGGTAATACAGAGTGAACCAGCAGAAAAGACCCTAGAAGTCTAGATATTTGATGCTCCTAGAATGATAACCAAAATAAGGGTTGAATTGCTAAACAACAATAAGGTCGAACTAACAGAATTCCTTAAGCAAAACTTAGACGTCTTCATGTCCAACCCAAAAGACATGTTAGGGATCATCAATAAACCTAAGGCTATTCACTACCTTAATGTCAATCCTATCATTTAGCCTATCAAGTAAAATAAACGATACATTGCCCTTAAACGTCAAGCTACAATCAAGTAGGAAGTATAGAAGCTACTCCTAGTAAGCTTCATTCAATACAAGAAATACTCCATCGAGCTTGCCAACATAGTTCTCATTAAGAAAGCAAATGGAAAGTAGTGCATATGCATTGACTACACCAATCTCAATAAAGCATGCCCAAAGGACTGCTTCCCCTTATTGAGTATAAGCTAGCTTGTCGATTCGACGTCCAGCATTATACTTCTCAATTTCATAGATACTTACTCTAAACACAACTACATCCGAATGGCCCCCTTAGATGAAGTCTATACATCTTTTGTCACACATTTTTTGATTTGTTGTTACACAGTAATGCCCTTTGGCTTAAAAAACATTTGACCTACATATTAAAGGTTAGTAATCCATATCTTTAAGCCAAAAATAGGTAGGAACATTGTGGTCTATGTCAATGATATGATCCCTAAGAGCAAAACCATAGAAGACTACATCAATGACCTACGAGAAATTTTTCCAAACCCTTCGTCAATTCTAAATGAAACTTAACCCTTAGAAGTACGTCTTTGGAGTTGCTTTAGGCAAGTTTCTTAGCTACATGGTCATAAAGTGAGGGATAGAAGCCAACCTTGATAAAATCAAAGTAGTCTAAGATATGCAAGCACCGGCCAAGGTTAAAGAGGTCTAGCAACTAATGGGAAGGATAGCTGCCCTCAACCGTTTCATATCTTAAAGCATCAATAAGTGTGAAGAATTTTTCAATCTACTCAAACACTTCACTAAGTTTATGTAGATGCTAATATGCTAGTAAACCTTTCAAGAGCTAAAGAACTTCCTAGCGGCCCTACCCCTACTCTTTAAACAAATATTCAGAGAGGAATTGCACTTACATGTTACAGTCAACAATAAAGCATTATTCTCATTACTCATCTGAGTTGATAGCCATCACTACTGACCAGTCTACTACTTAGCCACATCCTCCAAAGGTTAGAGCTCAGATACACCAAAATAGAAAGGTTTGCTCTCACAGTGGTCATCGGAGCTTGCAAGCTTAAGCCCTACTTCTAGTTACATCCAATGATCCTATTAATGGATGTACCACTTAGAATTGCTCTACAAAGGCCCTATACTTCAAGTCAAATGATGAAGTACTCCCATGAGCTCAATGCCCATGGGGTCTAATTTAGCCCAAGATAGGAAATCAAAGCACAAGTACCTAGATTTAGTACAAAGCCTTCTTACGGAATTCGCTTCCTAAGAAGTCAATATGATCCTACGAGTAGAAGACATAGAGGCGGATAAACTATTTAAGATAGCTTCATCCATCATTCCGACATCACACAACTGCGATAAGACACTCTACATATGGTATCTCCTTGAAAGAAGTATGGAGGTACAACAACAACAAGTCACTAAAATGATAGAAATGGCTTCTGAGCCTTTCTAGATGGACCTCCTCATGCAATACCTTAAGATAAAGGCATTACCTAAGGAATGAGCAAAGGCAAAGAAGTGGGCATATGCTATAACCAACTATACATTAATCAATGATGTACTCTATAAACCAAGACATAGTTCCTTACTTAAATGTCTTCAAACAGTTGAGGGCACTCAGGTCCTTAAGGAGCTCAATGTAGGAATTTGCAGCAATCATATCCAGTTACAAGCATTATACCTTTGAGTGCTTAGGCTAGGTTATTATTAGCCTATGATGAAGGAAGATGCTAAGACCATGGTCTAGAAATGTCACTCTTGCTAAAAGCTTACACCGATCACTCATAGCCCCAATTCAGAAGAGAAATTGTTGGCCCCTTCCCAAAAGCCTCAGTGGGCCAACAATTTACCATTATGGCAATAGATTAATTCACCAAGTAGTTAGAGGTATCGACTATTGTGACCATTAAGCCCAAGCTACCAAAAGGTTTGTGCTCACCTACATGTTATCTCACTTTGGAGTGTTGTGTAGGTTTATCATAGACAATGGGAGCTAATTCAATAATGATCATTATAGGGACTTCTACGATAAGCATAACATTAGGTTACACTACACCTTTATATATCATCCTCAAACAAACAGCTAAGTTAAGGCTATCAACATGATAATCCTTAATAGTCTATAGAAGAGGGTGGAATGAGTTGGAGGTAGGTAGGTCGATGAGCTTCTCAACATACTTTGGGGACACCATACAACACATAGGACCTCGACCAAACAAACCCCATTCTGTCTCATGTTTGAAGCAGAAGTTATCTACCGCATTGAGTTGTAATTACCAATTAACAAGATACAACACTTCAATGTGAATACCAATCACATGGCTCTACAAGAAAGCCATGACACCATAGATGAGGTTTGTGATGCTACACGAGCACGTATAGCGAACTATCAGTAGTGTACTACCCAATACTACGGTAATAATGTTTGACATAAGGTTTTACACCTAGGAGACTTAGTGTATAGAAAGTTAGAGGCTATTGGCTCAAAAGATGGTCGAGGCAAGCTTACCCCCAATTAGGAAGACCCTGTGTAAGTGGCCAATGATGAGGGAAAAGGTATCTACAAGCTCGATTGCTCAAGACGTTGGAGGGACGACCTATCCTAAGGGCATGGAAAGCTTAGAATCTAAGACCTTACTTCCTTTAGGTTACAATGGAAAGAATCAAAGGCACATATAAACATGGTTGAATGAAATGAAATGATGAAGGTTCCTATACATATCTCTCTTCCTCTCTTACTTCTCTTGCAACTACATAATGTCTGCCTGTACCATGACCCAGCTTTGGGTTGATTTCCATCCTCGAGCACACTTTCCTCCATTAACCTTTACACTAATGTGGTGGAAATGTGCTAGGGCATCTATGTAAGTCGATTTTCATCCCCAAGCCTTACCTAAGTTAGTTCCTATAACTAACACAGTGGTACCCTTCTTGGGCATTGATATGCATCAAGCCCCTGACCCTAGGTCAATTTTCATCCGCTAAGCCTTGCCTAAGTTAGTTCCTACAACTTACACCATGGGCACCCTTCTTGGGCTCGATCTATGTCAAATCGATGCTTGTTTGCTTCCTTACTGATAAGAAAATTAGAAAATTCGAGCTAATGCCAATGCCATTGTCTGAACGACTTCCTTAGCTAATTGTAGCTAACCTGTTGACTGGCCCTAGCAAAAGGCTTTCATTGGTCTATTCCCTTGAGGCTTAGGGAATTGGAAATGTTTGGATTAGATGTTGGTATGATGATTGGGCCCTTATTCACCCTAAACTTCTATCAATTTTTATCCCCAAGCTTTGTCTAAGTTAGTCCTTATACTAATGTGGCAAACACTTCACTTGGGCACCGATCTTCATCAAACCCTCTAACGTCAAGTTGATTGTCACCCCAAACAATTGAAAATGCAAGGCATCATTACAATTGTTATTTAATACAACTCCAAATTAAATTGAATAGCAAGGATTGAAGAGAAATATGACTAGCAAATAACAAATGATTAGCAAAAAGGGAGCACTTTGTTTCATTAAAATAATGAAGCACAAGGTTTGACAAGTCGACATACTGACATTGATTACATCTACAAAGAAAACTAGGCAATACAAAATCATGTGGCTACTTTCTACTCCATGCAAAGCATACTCGACTTAAACAGTTATACTCACCTCCGACTTGGCCTCCTACTTAGAGTTCTTCTCTACGAAGGACTCATCTTAACTTTGACTTAGCCTATAACCCCTAAAGGGACAATTGTAACTACCTCTCTATGTTATGGTAGAGCTAACCTCAAAGCTTTAGGGATCTTAGTGACACTCGACCTCTAAGTAAAGGCCCCTACTCTACCTTCCAAAGCCTCTCTTCCATAGAAGCAGTAGTGGGGATAGTTGATCCTACTATTCTACCTAAAGTGCTGAGCTACCAAGGCCTTACCAACAATAAAGGAAGGTTAATGCTTTACCTAGAGTGAACCAGAAGATACACAAAGTAGAGGATTCTTACAATCACCTTAGTCTGTAGGTTAAGGTGGAGAAAAGACCCCCTATGCCACCATAGTCACCGTGGCCGTCCTTATCTGCTCAGGGTCATTTAAGAAAGTGCATATAAACGTTGCCCACAACCTCGTGCAAATGAGTGCCCCCTTAATGAGGCCGCTACGAACAAGTAGTGGGCTATGCCGAAGCTCCCTTTTTTGCCCACCATTAAAAGGACATAAAGATAGGAGGGCCCAAAGGCTATGTATGCCTCTTAGTTATTGCTCGAGATCCAACCATGGTTACTAATCAGCAATATAGACACTTCATTTTTGTCTCCCTATTTATTTTTCAAAATTTTTGTAATAGGTTAAATGGTTTTAAATTAGGAAAAATATAAAAAAAATTTGAAAATTAAGGAAAACAAAAAAACATATAAATAATAAAAATTTTAGAAAAATATAAAAAAATAAAAAAATGGGAAAAAGCACAAAAAATAAGAAATTTAGAAAAAATACAAAAAATGGAAAGACTTAGAAAAATTGATAAGTCACCAAAAATAGAAAAAATAGAAGATTTAAGGAATTTAAAAATTAATATTTTTTTTTAGATAGTTTAAATATAATAGAACTTTATAATAAGGAGAGAACTGTTGGATTTATGCTTAGATTTGAATTTATGTCAAGCTGACCTTATCCATATGTGCAATTTCATTGCACAAATGAATAAGACATAAGTTAACAGCTTAATGGTAAAACACTTAAGCATGGTATTGAGAATAACTTGAAGGTCAAGGGTTCAAATCTTAGCAAAGGCATAGAAAGCCTTTTTTTTTAAAAAAAAAAATTTTAGAAGACACACTGCTATACCATGCACAAATGGCATTATCACGTGGTGCATTTGGATTGGGTGATAGCTGATGTGGCACCACGTAGCATGGCATGTTGCATGCTACATTAGGTACCCCTAGCTATGTCAACAGCCATGTGTCACATAAGGACATGTAGCATGACGTGGTTGGATGACATGGTTGATGTTACGCCACATCAATATTTTCCTTTCTCTTTCTCCCCATTTCCCGCATCTTCCCTAGATTTTTCTCACACTTTCCTTCTTGGTTAGTCAACTTCAACATCAATTTTAAACCCCTTTTTTGTTATTTTTGCAATTTCACCAAATTAATGGTGAAGTTGCAAGATAGGCATAGAATAATATAATTTGTGCCCCAAAAAAACAACTTTATTACTTTCATTTAATCTAGTTAAAATTGTTTCAAAAAGAGAAAGAAAAAACAAGAAAATAGAATGGGCATTGAATCCAATTTCCTTTTAAAAGTTCAAAATACACACAAAGAGGGGTAGTAAGATCCACTTTTGAACAAAGATCACACAAAGAACAAGAGACAACTTACTCTCTCTTAGACCCTTTCTCTCTTGACTCCCTCCCTCTCTCTCTCTCACCAAAGCCATACACACCACATCCCCATACATCCATCCCAAACACACACACAAATCGATCATCTCTCTAGTGGACTTAAACTCTCTTGAATATGTCCATCCATGCTGAAACAATAGCCTACACACACGACTCCATACCACCCCTTTCTCACGAAACTACACTACACGTAAGACATGATCCCCACTGTCCATCATCCACAAAACACCATACACAACCACTCGACTTACCTCTCTTACTCCACCATCATCCCTCTCGAAACCCACAAAACAACCCACAACCAAACACTCTCACGTAACCCCAACTCGAACGTAGTGTAGCACTACCTACTGCACATACCAATGGCAGTACAAACTAAAACCCAACGTTAACCCCTGTCATAACCACCACATCTAAACCAAACCACTTACCACCCTTAGCCGAAGACTACACCATCGACACTTTACCATATGTCCATCCCCTATACTTTCAACTACCCTTACTCATTTCTCAAACCTATTAACTCTCTCTATACCATACACTACAGTCACATCTTCGTACATTGCATACATTAAACCACCATCAGCTAATCTTCTCCACCAATTACATACCCCATTGTACAACTGTCGCATGCCTAAATCTATTAATGCAAGTCACTAACTAATTCGTGAACCACCATGTTAGGGTGATTTTCACTACAAACTATAACTACGGTTGAGCTTGCGGTGGTCCAAAACCGCTGTCTACAGCCTCTTTTCAATGCCAACGGCCACCGAACCCATTACCTAACAACCATTGTAGCCGCCCAAACATCGACTACCTCTTAAACGGCCGCTATTGGCTATGGCACAGCTCTTAACCCCCTCCACCACCATTCCCCCCCCCCCTCCCCCC